>OMNM01060798.1:3959-13961 GCA_900302745.1 Parablennius parvicornis | reverse complement strand
GAGTTTACATACATCGGTCATCGCAAAAGCCCCTTTCTGCAATGACTTTGTCTGATAATAACATCAACAGTGAGCGCTAAGAGCTCACCTGTCTACTGCTGACTTACTGCTGCCTGCCACCACTCATACCCTGCAGTTCATGGACTTTGCTGACCCAGCAGTGACCCTGATGCATTGTGTCTCTCAAGTCCTCCTGAATAGGCCCTCTACCCTCCTCCCCATCTCCTTTGGTAAAAGAGAGGGGCTCCTTCCACTGTTTTAAACTAGTACTCTACTTTCTTTGTTCTTCTCGTGTTATACGTGGTGCCAGGATGCTATCTGGCTCTACAGGGGCATCACTGCTTTGAGAACAATGCATTCTGGAGCATTATTGTTGTTTTAATTATGCTTCTTGGTCTCTGTCATTTTCATTCCCTGTACCCAATAAACTTAATTCCTTCTTAACTCCAATAAAACTAAAGCTTTTCACAAGAGGTAATATCCGATCCTGGCCTCAGGCCCTAGAAGCAAGGAGGCGACTGCAAATAATGCAAACTCGTTTTAGCACAAACACACAAATCACCATATACTGCTGCATCGTTCATCCAAGAATAACCGCAGAACTACAGTGTTTCTGAGCAAAACAAGTCCTTACGGAGTTCGGCAGACTTTTCCAAGCTTCTCTGCCACTTTCTCATTAGCGTCTTGAAAGAAGCCTGCCGGAAACTCCAGTGGTTCACGGACACAGCTGCAAGCTTTTGAGTTTGAGCAAAAGTTTTTCCTCAATAATAATTCATAAAAAGAAAGCTGATTAATTACTGAATTTGATCTCGACGGAGAAACTCTGAATTTAAAGTTAGCAGAGATAAGGAGGACATCAAACGACCACATGTGTTTGCTTATTTTGAAAAAGCTGGGACTTGTTATCAGGGCTGGGCAGGACTTTAGGCTCCACACATCTTGTTGTTGTGGAGCCTTTTTAGTCTTGAATGTGCTGAGGAGATGGGGGGTGGTGGTGGTTAATGGCAGTGGTGGTGTGCGTATGATGGGGCTTGAACCCTGCTGCTAAGCCCCCTCCTGCACAGGCAGAGGCTGATGTCTGGATGGGTGCCAGAAGTTCTGAACTAATATTCACAATAATGTTCCTGCTCTGAGGGGCCACCGACAGAAAACACTGTGGAGTCGTGCCAGCTTTTGCTCCCCTCCTCTTCTCCTTTTTCCACTGCCCCACCACACCTCCCTCAGCTTTGGGAGTCTCTTTCTGTAGTTTTACCCGTCTTGCTCCCCTTAGGTTTAACCATTTTTAAAGCTTACGAAAGACCAAAGTGTTTCGATGGACGTGCTGTGGGAGTTAAGTGTGCTGGAAATTTTAAGACCATTTGTGTTTCAATGTATTGAATTGTTATGATTCAGTACTGTGGTTTGAATAAGGTGGTATTAATTATCAGGACATTTAACTTTTGAAAAAAGGAAAACAAATCACTGTGCCTCATTACCACATATACAAACATACATACCATCGGAACAATTGGAATGAGTCCATCTATGCATCATAAAGATATAGATTTTTTCTCCATGATATTTCAGTTCAATAATCTGATATAAGATACACTTCTTTAATTTAGATTTTCCTATACTAGAGCACGATAATACTTTTTTTAAACTGAGTGCTACAAGGGTATTAGAAGGTGTTTAACTTTGTTTACATTGAGAGTTTGAAATCATGTTTTTTACATTGACCACTGTTTTTAGAATGTTCTCTGTGGGCTACTAAAGAAATCCAAACCAGTTACCAGGTTCCTACAGGCACCACATAATGTATCTCTATACTAGAGAGCTTACTCGCCTACTCGAGACATATTCAATCATTCTTTTACAAACATCAGTAAGCTCTCATGATTCAAAATGAACAAAACACAGTTTATCCTCTATACTCACTTTGCAGACTTGTAGTTTCCAATCAAGCTGTTTAAAGCCATTGTTTTTGTTTTATAGCTCCAAATTTCCAGAAGCACATATACAGTACTTGTAATTGGCCATTATTAGCAACCCTCCTGTTAATGATGCCATTAAGGCTCGTATGGAGCATGAAATGACTGTCATTTGACATCAGCCTCACTCTTTTTCTAGCTGTGACTGCATTTGGAGCACCTTGTTTGAAATATGAAATATCTGATAATATGATGCCAGCTTGTGGGAAAAAAAACTATTCACAGCAGTGTGAAGCTATTTTTTTTTTTCAACTGAGTTGCTTGAACATTATAGTTTCTATAAACATGCCTCTTATAACTATTATTTTGCTATATAGGGGGAAAAATAATTAGAAAAAACAAATATGGTTTAACTCACGACTTGGATAAAATAAGCTATTTACAGGTTGTTTTTTTTTATCCCTTTAAAATCTTCAGACATCTGTAAGAAGTGAACAGCAGCCACCTTTGTTTTTTTCTATCATGTCTTTCTGCTACTTTCTCCTCCACTCCAGTATATAAGGCAGCAAGTAAAATTCCCAAGGCGCATCTTAGCCAGTCTCCATGTTTCACAGTTCCTAAATTTTCATCTAATACAACTCAGCCTCATGTACTCATCTGACCTGACCACTGATCCCTGAATGGTAATTCTGTCTCAGACTCATATTGAATATGGCCTTTGGCTCACTTCACAGCACACCACTGAGAAACCAATGTTTTATTGCACACTCGCTATACATGCTGCTATGTGTAGAACAGAGAGACAGAAGATGTAATGGATCTCCTCTGAACTATCTCCCCTCGCTTCTCTTTATGGACTCTAATTACATCAATGCAATTTATCTTATATCTGTGTGTTTCTATCCAATTGCTAAGTGCAGGTGCAATTGTCTGCATCAGTGTGTGTCTTGATGAAGCCGAGTCTATATGACGGTGCACGTCTGAACCAAACACCCTCTGCACCTTGTTCACCCATATCGCTGATGGTGCCACTGATGACAGAATGCATCACAGGCCCTAGCCCCCTCTCTGGCACCCCAAAAACTGATGATGCTGTCGCCCTGAAATCCCTTTTGTAGCCTTACCATCAGGAATCACCATAAATAACCATGACATCATCCCATTCTTATCTATGGGACGTCCCATGCTGATCGATAGCATGGCTCCTGCAGTGTAAATAGCTTCTAATGCCCCATCTTCCCCTTCAAATAGGTCTACATAATTTATGATGGCTGTTAGGTTACCAGTCCAGGACACAATTTATTTCTTCCCACCCCTGCTCCTATTATACCATTGCTTTTGAGTCTTGATGGGAGGGGAGGCATTCATTGCACAATGGAAAAAAAGAAAAAAATCCCATGCCTGTGTTCATAGAAAGCAGCCACACACACGCACACACACACGCACGCACACACACACACACGCACACACAGACACACATGCAGTCGACAGCAGGTTACTCCGTGTCAGCGACTGTTCTCTGCTGAGAGGCTGTGGGCGATGTGATGATGGCGAATTACTGTGGCAATTCTCGGTTGCCGCGGTGACGCTTTCACAACAACAACCCAATGCCGCATTCTCACACACACACACACACACACACACACACACACACACACACACACACACACACACACACATTGAATAGCACTCACAAACACTCGTGCCCAGAGGAAAGAGAGGGGATAAGTAACATG
Source organism: Parablennius parvicornis (assembly GCA_900302745.1). NCBI lineage: Eukaryota > Metazoa > Chordata > Actinopteri > Blenniiformes > Blenniidae > Parablennius > Parablennius parvicornis. Next base: position 10,315 of record OMNM01060798.1, on the reverse strand, counting down.
TCAACATACTCTCATTTACACTCTCTCTCTCTCTCTCTCTCTCTCTCTCTCTCTCTCTCTTTCTCTCTCTCTTTCTCTCTCTTGGATTTGCACATTCTCCCTGTGGATTCTCCACTTTCTTCCTCCCAGTTCAGAAACAGGCATTAGAAGTTAACCAGCCTACATTATTATGAATATCAATGGGCTGTCACGTCGCCGGTGACAACGCTGCTCCGTACCGCTCCGTTCCGTCCCGGCACTTTTTGTGCGGTGGAAAGGAGCCAACGTGAAAGTTGCATCAAAATAAAAATAAAAAATCTGTGCAAAGCTGAATGTTAACAACAGACAGGTGACATATTAAAATATTAAGGGCGTGTTGTAAATCACTGACCAATTAGCAGACGGCTCCTCAAAATCAGACCCGTTCTATTGTTCAGAGTACCCCAACGGAAGGGTGGCGGAAAAACGTCCACCGTTCACAATTCTCGCAGTGGAAACCTGAACCGTGCCGCACCATACCACTCCATTCCTACACTTTTTGTGTGGTGGAAACGGGGCTTCTGTGTGATAGTTTCTTTCCCAGATGTGTAACATAAACTCAATATACTTCAAGAGGAACGTCAGAAACGTTCAATTGATTCAATAGATAGAGACTTTTGACGGATCACAATGGGATTAAAGAAGAATATATGAGAGAAAATAAAGAGATATCTTTGGTGATTTTATAAACACTGCTCAATTTGAATTTTCCATTGTTGCACACTGCACACAATCACTCCCATTACAATTCTCACAAGTCAGAATTCACACATGCTCAGATATCTGTCTCCAGCAGACATCCATGCATGCTCACACACCCCCTCACACACTCTCTCTCTCTCTCTCTCTCGCTCTCTCTCTCTCCCCTTGACATTCACACAGCGAAGCAGCGACGCCACGTAAGAGCTGCTTCCTGCGCCGCTCGCCCACCTGCTGCATCACACAACATCATACTCAGACAGAAAGCATCTTTTCAACCTTTCGGAGTGAGAAACACTTAGGGAAAAGTGCCATTTCTCTTCTCATTGTCGCCTTTCACAGCATGCGATTCCCCTCACCAACAAAAAGTTCACATGTTTGACTGGTCATCTGTGTCGCATCCGATAAGCCCCGGCCCCCTTTTTTAATTAATAGCACATATCTCTGCAACCACAAGATGTATTTAAATCATTTTGGTATCACAATAAAGGAAACACTAGATATGTAAGTATCAGTATTTATGTTACTGGTTCAAAGTATATGAAGACGGCACACAGGAAAAAAGAAAGATTTCAATTCAGAGAAAAAAAAAACACTTTTAGAATGAATATCCCATTGGAATGATGCATTTGCATCTTTAAATCGTTAAAGAAAATAGTATGTAACATAACCTCTCCCAAGTTTCATTCTGATAGGGTGACACAGAGCAACATTAGAGCGGTTTTAGTGCAGACGGGTCAGGCAGAATCTACAAAATGACCATTTTGGCTTTAATTTGTGCCATTTTCAATCAGTGATGTACCAAACTATATATTTTACATACATGTGACTATAGTGATGATTACATCCAAATATAACAGATTTTAGCATTTGTTTTTCCACCACAGACTTTTTTCTGCTCTGCGCGCATGTGTGAAGCAAACATACCTAAATGTACTATAAATCACATAATTTATTGTAAAAGTCATTTTTATGATGTTATTATTATATATACTCTTGAAAATGGGATGAAACAAGTACCTCCTTCATTACATTCATCCATCCCGTTACAAACCATTTTAAGTCTCTGAAAAACATTGAAAAGATTAATTTAAAAAAGCTAAAAAAAGCTGTTTAGGTCTGTGTTCTTTTAATGTCTAGCCCTTGCTCTGATGTGACTTTGTTCAATGTTCCTTTTTATTTGTTTTTTATCTGGTAAACTAAATTACTCTCCTTTTATTTCCTGTGCCGAAACACAGTTTGCTATTTTTTGTTGAGTTTTGTATATCTTCTCCATCTGTGACGTTGGAGACTTTATCCTTGTTGTTTTTGTTGTTTTTTCCTGTCTTGTTTGTCTTTGTTCTGAATAAAGTTTGAAATAAAAACTTGCGGGATAAAATCTCTGCAGTAGATTGGCTGATCTTGATAATTGACACGTCTATCAGACCATGGCCGCCAATAGAATCGAGTAGTGGTCACCAAGTCCCGCCCAATAACACCATTGGTTGATAATACGGAAGTGAATGCGCAGCGAGCCAATCAGACGCTGCGTCTCCCCAGAAAAATAAAACCGGAAGAAAATTCAAGTGGGGACTATGTTTAAAGTTTTGGACCAAAAACAAATATCACTGCTCCAAATATGACACTTCATCTCAAAGGTAAGACTAACTTTGTGTTTCTTGCTGTAAAAAACTGATTTTTTTTTGGACCTTTTTTTTTTTCTTTGGCTGCTGGTTGATTGAGTTTATTTAGCCTGTTGCAAAACACTGGTGTTGGAAATGTGGCCAGTGGTTTAACTAAATGGTGCTTTACAGATTTTGATATTTGATAAATAATTTGCTTGGTGTTGAAGTTGTTTCTGTGCAAAAATGGCTCATATGTGCTTATGGCTGAGTTTTTCCGAGTTGTGTTACTTGATTAGTGCACGGTTTATGCTTCTCTTTAGTCCACGGTTCAAAGAGAAGTTTTATTGGAATAAAATAAACAAAGCCATGACATTTTCTCTATAATTGAAGGAATTATCTTGATCCGTTTCCCCAGATGGTTCGCCAAAGACAATAACCACAATGGTATTAAAAAAAAAAGGTATTTTATCACAATATTATGTTTTTAAACTGCAGATATTTGAAAAAGTGTGTTAAACGAAATCTCTATCAACACTATGTCAACATAAAATAGTTTTGCACTATAGCATCCAAATTATGTCCATTCCTTCTCTATTAATGATGCAATTCAAAAAAATATTCTCCCCATGAGAATGACAATTTATCCCATCTCCAGGCCCCCTAATGTATTTAAATCAATGTTTTAATGTAGATTTTAACTTTTTGATTCCTTTTCTTAGGTAAGCATGCATTTTCTCATCAGTTAAAAGCTATTTAAGTCTCATTTTCTTCTGCATTTTCTGCTTCTATGTGTTTAGTGAAGCTTGTTTGAATATAACTCAGAATCACCAAGTCACATTTGAAGCTGATATAAAGTTGATCTGTTGGGTTTCCCTTTGTTCAAAGCACCTGGACGTGACTGTGTTGTATGTCATGCTATCTAAATAAAGTTGCATTCAATTGAATATAAAGAATATAATTGAATATTGTCGGCTTTGGTGTCTTTTAACCATTGTAAACCATTGGTTTATTTATTGGTTTTGGTCTTTATTCCCTTCTTCTGTGTTTTTAGGGTATACATTTGTGGAACCTGTAGTTGGATGCATCTATTCTTTACTTTTCACACTGGTTCTTCATCCCTACTTTCAAGGTGTTTGTTTGTGGTGGAAACTGGAAATCCAAAGAAATTTGTGCATTAACAAATACAAAATCCACTGAGGCACCCCAGTTAGGATTCAGTTATAAGAAAAACACACATTTTTTTTTTAATGGAAAATTGCAAAAAGCTTTCAGAATAAATACCAAGCTGTTATAAGTTCAAGCGCTTGTTGCACTGTGACTGAGGTTTTCCTCCGGCTGCGTCTCCACGATGCTCAGCTTCTCCGCCTCCTCTCGTCCTCCTCTCCGCTCGGCCTGCTGCTCCTCCTCCAGAGGCGCTCCTTCGTCGTGTTCGGCCCCCGTCTTGTTTTTACCCGCCACCCCGGTCCTCAGTGTCCTCAGGTTCACCTCCCCCAGGATGAAAAAGCTCCGCAGCTCCTCCACGGGCCCTTTTTCCGAGAAGAGGCGGTCCAGGTAGGCCTGGGCGTACTGATCTGAGGTGATGGAGTCCAGGCTGAGCGAGAAGGTGGAGGAGGAGTCAGGAGCCCCCATTCTTCTCCCTGTGAGGTTCGACTCGGTTCAGTTCAACAATATCCAACAAACTTCTGGGTGCAAGTTGCTTTTACCTGCTTCTGTCTCCAGGTGTGAGAGCGGGATGGTCACGCTCTTTCCCGTCTCTCTGTCCGTCACCGTCAGGCCGGTCATGGCGCCCTCCTCTGGCAGCTCGGAGGATGGCTGCAGCGGACCCCCACGACACTTCACCACACACACCGTGTGTTGCATGTAACGTCTGGGATGAGATAAGAGTGGATTAGTAGATACCTCTGTTACATTGAATAAGTAATCAGATTACTGATTACACCTTTCAAAAGTTACTACGTTAGATTAGTAATTTTTAGTTACTTTTGGCAGCTGCAGACAACAACCCCCGACGGTCTCAACATGAAAATGACAACAGGTATTGTCACAAACTCTACTGGTCACTGCCTCCTGCAACCTGCTGATACATATTTGACCTTTGACCTTCATGGGGATTTTTACTATTACTGGTATTTATTTAGCCGGCGATGTCAATATTTGCACTTCCCGCTCAATGTGACCTTTGAATTGCCTCCCTGGGGACAAATTAAGTCTTTGATTGATTTTTTTTTTTGAAGAGGGCGGGGCTTCCTGCCAATATATCTTTTAACTCGGAGAAAATTACAAAAACAGTGTAACATCTCTGCAGTTGTGTTCTTGTGGCAATTACATGGTTGAGTGATGAAATTTGTTGGTTCCGATTCTTTTGTGTTACCTGAACACACGGTTAGAGTGAGCTCGCCTGTGATTGGCTGAGAGAGGAGAAGAGGGCGGGTCATATGAAACACTGGAGCTTCATATGGACATTTATAAGCTTTCAGTCTCTGTGATGAACTGAACACTGTTGAAGGCCTCGTGTACCTAGAGATGGAAACTATGGTACAATTGTGATCTATTGAGGCCATTATGGTGAATACACTTGTGTGTTTGTCATAAATGGAAGTTGTTTTGTTTTTTTTACCTGTAAGCAGGTATGATCTGTGAGAGGTCCTCCTTGTATTGCTCCAGTGCCGCTCGAGCACACAGAGGCTCGGCTTTGCCCTCCAGTCTGGCCAGATGAATCAACATCTGTGTGTGAAATGCTGCCGCGCTGGCCCAGAACCTCAGAGACCTGCAGGGGGACGAGCCGTCAGCGCTCCGCTCTCACGAAAAGAAAAATCTGTGAGCTCTCACCTGGAGCTGCAGTCCCCTCCCAGCAGGCAGGTCCTGAGCCGGGTGAGCGTCAGGCTGAGCTGGGCCTCCAGTCGCACCGAGTCCTGGATCAGCCGGCTTTTATCGCTCAGGCTGATCCTGCAGCGCTTCAGATACTCCTCCATCACCTCCTGCAGCTCCGCAACTCTCTGCTGGAGGAAACGGGCCCAACAGGGGCTGAATGCTGCAGCGATTCCTCTGCAGTTTAAATAAATGGTCTTTAACTCTCCAAGGTTTAACACCAACGTACAATCAGACTTCACGATTTCTGACTACAAGGGACTGAACAATCTGCTTTATTATACTGCAACATGCGTGTTCATTTTTAATCAAACTTCAATAAATTATGGATTTGGTGTACATAAAGTGAAAAGTTTCCTTTTTTAATTGCGTTCCAAAAAGGTGTAAAACTTAAACTGATTCAAATCTAAAACACAGCATTGCAATATGATGGAAGATCAAACTTTTTTTTTTTTTTAATTGGAGCACAAAATTATTCCAAATAAACTTTTCAAAATATTTTTTTAAATGTTATTAGTGCAGAGGAAATTGCCAAAGCAGTTAAATGTTCAATCATATTCTAATTTTCTGAGTTGTATCTATATTAAAAATGACAACCTGTTCATTCATGTTCTAATTGTTTATCTCTACATGTTTCTATAGAGCCAATATATCTCGACTTCTACTTCCCTCTTTCCGTATCAACATAAAACAATCATTTCTTTCACATAATAAGAGATGATATTAGCCTTTACAACAGACCTGGGAAACAACAGAAGCAATCTGAGTGGAATCCATTGAACCGGTTGTGAAACACGCATTAGACAAGTGACCTGTGACGTGTCTTTGTGCAAACGGAGCTCTTTCTCTGACGGAGCGATGACGGAGCTGTGGTTTCTTTCAGGCCGAGATTAGAGATAATTCACAAAGACAGTAAAATTGTAGTTTTTAATATGGTCCCGATGCGCAGCAGTAATAAATCCCCTTCTACCTGACATGACGCCGCCTCCCCCTTCGCGCCCGAGGGCTGTTTGGCTGATGAGTAGGCCATGTCCATCACCATGGTAACCACCAACCCCACCAGGCCCGCCAGCCGCGGCTCATCCGAGAAGGTCGACAGCCGGCTGATCAGGTCCCGGAGGTAGGTGGGCGCCCGGTTCCCCATGTCGCTCTGCAACTGAAGGAAGG
>OMNM01060787.1:0-10144 GCA_900302745.1 Parablennius parvicornis | reverse complement strand
CATGTAAGCAAAAAGTTTTTTGTAGCATAGAAAGAGTGAAAAGGTATACTAAACTGACTCATTCATGTTCAATATCAAACAAACACTGAATAAAAAAAAAACTAATAGATTAATATCAACATTTTATTTCAAACACAAATGGAGACCAGATTTATTTGAACCTTCTCACTTGTGTTTATAGGCTCAAACTGGATTTCCTGAATGAGATTTCCATAGAGTCCTTCATGACTTTGTCTCTTTGTGAGTTTTCACGTGGCGCAGCAATTTGCCACGTTGACTGAAACTTTTCCCACATGTTTCACAAGAATACGGCTTCTCACCTGTGTGAGTTCTCTTGTGGACCAACAAATTACTCTGTACACTGAAACTTTTTCCGCATGTTTCACAAGAATACGGCTTCTCACCTGTGTGAGTTCTCTTGTGGACCATCAAATTACTCTGTGCACTGAAACTTTTCCCACATGTTTCACAAGAATACAGCTTCTCACCTGTGTGAGTTCTCTTGTGGACCAACAAATGACTCTGTACACTAAAACTTTTCCCACATGTTTCACAAGAATACGGTTTTTCACCTGTGTGAGTTCTCTTGTGGACCAACAAATGGCTTTGAAAACTGAAACTCTTTCCACATGTTTCACAAATGATTTTCTTCTCATCAGTGACCGTTCTCAAGTTTTGACCCGATTTGTGTTTTTTATGGACATTTTTCCTACATGTTTCCTCACCAAGAAGCTTTTCACCTTCAGCCTGTTTCTCTGACACAGAAAGGTTGTCCACACGGTTACCAAGAACTATGCTGATTTTTTTCAGCTCAACATTTCTATTTGGTTCCGCATCATTATATTTTGTGAGGTCGTGGACTTCAGAGTTAGGAGAGAGGAATTGCTCAGTGTCCGTTACTTCCTCTGTTTCACTCACGTAACTTTGCTCTTCAATAGAAGGAACCCATAAGGTGTCACTTTCAACCTTCAGTATAAACTGCCCTCCCTCTTGGCAGGTACTGAGTTCCTCGTGCTCCTCAATCTGTGGAGGCTCTTGCTCTTCTTTTTCCTCTTTGATCTGTGGAGGTCCTGGTTCTTCTGGTTCCTCTTTGATCTGTAAAAGTTCTGGTTCTCCCTGCTCTCCACAGTAGTTTGTTTCCTGTTTCAAGAGCTGCTCCTCCCTGCAGTCATGGTACTGTGGGAGCTCTGAACAAGTACAAGGTAAAAAAAGTACAAGGTAAAATGTTAGTTACATTACTTCTACAGTTCCAGCTGTAAAAAAAAGTGATACTCAAGCAAAGTATTTAAAAACTTCATTTAAATTAAAAAAAAGAGTTGTCATTACATTATTTCATGTTGCGCACATTGAACTGCTAAACAGCTGGTGGATTAACGATTACCTATGTAGATTGACTTTTTCTTGATATATTCCACTTATCTTTTTTCATTTCATTTGATTCTCTTGAAATTTCACATATATATTTGGAGAATCATTGCCCTGAATAGTGCCAAATTCCATCTAGATACAATCCAGATTAACTATATGGCGGCACTTTGAAGTTAGGAAATTTTAACATTGAAAACGCCATTTGGCGGAGATTTGTGCTCTTGGATTGCTTTTCTAGTTCATATAGCTATCTTGGCAAGATACTACCTTCAGATTGTCTCATGGAAACCAAATCCAGATAAAAATTAGAATTACACTGCGGATAATATGTCTTTTCTTCTGTTTCCACATCAACGTTGACGGACGTCAGAAATCTCTGATTGCTCGTTTGGAATGAAATGCCTCTTAAGAAAACTTTATTGAGCAGTCCAGTTAATGCACATTGTTCAACTTCTCGCTACTATTTACAGTTGAGAAGGAATGTTTCTTTGGGGAAAACGGCAAATGTGTTTTCTAAAGTGTAAATCTGTGCTGTCACATTGAAGTAGAGAATGGAGAAGAAGACTGAGTGTATTTGGAGTTAAATATCTGCTAAATAAAAGTGATTAAAGATACTAAAAACTTAACAGACACAAATCCTGCTTCTGTCAGTGGTGGATAAACCAAATAGCCATAATGAGTCACACGCATGTGTTCATTCAGACCTGTTCTGTGGAGGTTCATTTGAGGTTTCCAGATGTTTTCCAGCAGTCTGTGCTGACGATCAATCTGCTCCTTGTACTGGACGATAGTTTGTTTATACACGGTGAAGATTTCTCCAGCAGCAGCAGTAAGTCGCTGGGTGGTCCAGTCTCTTACAGAATCGTGGGAATTGTCATGTTCACCATCAGTAACAGTCACCTCAACAAGATCCTCCTCCTCTTTAATCTGTGGAGCTTCATGTTCCTCCTGCTCCACACTGGAGCTCGTCATCTGGTGACCAATGTGTTGCTGTGGACTCTCTGGAAGAAAACAAGGCAAAAGTCACTGATATGATGAGGTGAATGTTTTACAGTGGAGGATGGATGAGACAGGACAGGCTACATTATAAATAGTAACATTTAGAAACAAATGTTCTGATCATTTCAATAAAACTGACAATAGTTGTAGGGTTCTCATTCACAGCCTTCGTTTCGATGTCTCACTATGGGATACGCCCCGTGTATGCCTCAGAAGCATTTATCTCATTACACCAATCCTGATCGGTTGATGATCGCGACGCCCACGTCAAAGGTGGAGACACCTACCCTTAAGACCCTTAAGTAGCTTGCGCTTACTTTGCATCGTCACTCAATCACCTCTTCTCGCTTTGTGCCATAGCATATCTCAACTTCTAAGTGCGAGCAAGCTTTACTGTTCACAGACCGGAGCTAACCTGGCTTGGTCGCTGAACGCTAGCGGCCACACCCTCCATCCTTCACCATAGCCTGCAGAGTCGCTTGCCTGACCACACCAAGGAAAGGCTTCACAGTTTAGCACAACAGCTAAACCGCGGATTAGCACACCAGCCAACACCGCCCTGTCAATTAGCACGCCAACTAATTCACGGGAGGAGCTCTTACTGTTAGTGGGAGGAGCGAAACTTGACAGCACAGTTTAGATTTAACATGTATTCACAGATTTGTTCCTGTTGTTCCTTCAACGACTCCTTATTTCATGTGAATAAGAGTCCCTGTCTTCATCTGAGTGGGGTCTGTCACCGTCTCTATGACTGTGTCTGAGTTCTCGTCTGCATCTCTCTGGCTCAAGGCAAAAGCTCATCCACTCAGACTCCTGCCTGATTTCCTGTACTCTTGTAGACTGTGTGTTCTGACTGAGTCTTTTTTTTGTTTTTTGTTTTTAAGTTTTACAAATATACCATTTCCTTTTTGGAATCTTAAACAATGAAAACAATCTTTTTAGGACAGTTGAAGATTTTTAGCAGGTGTAGGGCGACAGGGTGTGAGACTCGGCCCAGTAAGGCTGCACACCCTGGCGGAAAGTAGGAGCACCGCTTCTGTTCTCTATCATCATTATAGGCCTGATCTTATGGTGGGAGGCACAGGAGAAAAAGCCAGCACAGGGCCCAACAGACGACCTACTAAGGGAGCCACACACCAACAACATCCCATTTAATGACACGAGAAACTAGGGATGGGGCCATTCTGATCCAGTATTGGTATTGGGTTCCGATACTAATGTAATTCACATATCGGATATTTGCAATCCAACCTGTGGAGATTTCCGATCTTTGAGCTTCGTCTATGCTTTACTATCTGCTGAAATGACTCCACAAATGGCATTGCCGGGCCGGCTGTTCTGCTAGCTGGCTGCAAAATGTGGAATGGATTTCCAAAACGGAGGCGGGACTCAATGAGATGCTGAGTAATGAGTCAGGAAATCCTTTCCACAGTTTGCAGCCGGCGAGCAAGCAAGCATAGTAGCGCTGTAGCTATCAGACTTTTCATGACAACATGTCCGCTGTTTGGACGTATTTTACGCTCAAAACACCACGAACCAACATACCAACGTGCAATGTTTGCAAAACTGTTGCCGCTCTGCAGTCAGGCATCACCTTTTTAAAACGCCAGCTCGACGAGGAGAACAGCACTGAGCATGCTCCTCCACACTGTCAGCAGGTGATTCAGAGCTCTGTGAGGCTGCGCCCCACTCCATGCAAACTATTCGAAAATAGTCCCAATTGTTTGTGCTGTGTTACAGCTGGAACACTATGAGATGATGACATCACACAGACCCCCACATTTTCCAAATTGTACTAAAATAGTTTGTACTGCTTCCTTTTCTGAACTTATAATAACCGCAAGTTGTATTTTGGGAGCAGACATGCAAACATTCATACATTTCATACTTTCCTGTAGAGAGGAGTTTATTACAGACTTATAAAATCAACAATAATAACTGTAATAATATTAAATAATATTAAATCAAACAGAGTTTTAGTGTCGGAATAGTATCGGTATTGGCAGATATCAAGATTGAATCGGAAGTGAAAAAATTTGGATCAGTGCATCCCTAACCACACGACGCCTCTCGCCGCAGAGGAAACGATGCAAATTAGGACCCATAGCTGGATAGGTGGGCATTGCCTTTTCTGCAAAGGCCCGCTGAGTGGGGTCATCCAGCTCCAGACGGTTAACTGACCAGAGCCCTGGAAGTCTTGAGGACTCTCGTGAGTGAAATTTAAGGCTGGCACACACTTCACAGATCACTTGATGATCAGAAAAGACAGATCGCACAAGATCTTCCTCTTATGATCTGATAGTGCGTGGTCTGAACTCCGGAGCTCACCAATATTCACCAATTTAGGAGGGATTGAATTCTTTCTCGAATGTGACTAAGACCTAAAAAAGCTGCCCTGTAAACTTTCTTTGTTTCACCAACAGGAGGTTTTACTGAATTGGAAATGAATGTACAAACATGGTTCTTAATAAAGTTCTTAATGGAATCCCTCTGTTGATTTCCTAAGTAAACGTTTTAGATTTGAGAACAAAAACTGTTCCTTTTGTAATAAACATATCAAAACTACAGACCATATATGAATGTATGTACTCTAAAACATTTTGGGATGATTTACACAACTGGTTATCTAAGCATGTACCAGCTCTTGTTTTCAAATGTGAAAATATTTTATATTGTTTTATAATTAAGAATTATTTGCATGACAGGTCAATAAATACCAATGTGATGTTAGCAACATTTGGATACACAAAAACAGATTTCTAAAATGTAAGCCAAATTTTTATGTTTCATAAAGAACTGTGTTTATTCTTCTAATCTCTGAAACACATGAAGAAATTGACTGCTGTGAAACTCCTCAACGTGGTAGAAAATGTAAAACCCATGGACAACCCCTAGTTCCAGTGACACTCCCCAAGGAGAGAAGTCTTTATTTCCTTACTCTATTTTATGTCTTTTTTTCTTTCCTCTCTTATCTTTGTTATTATTGTCTACCTTCACACTTTTCCTGTTTTTGTTTTATTATCCGTACCTCTTGTATGGCTGATGACCTCTACAATTGTACAAAATAATTTCTTCAAATAAAAAAACTTATTTACACTGTGACGTCATAAACTTGCAGCCACTAAGAATTTGAAACGTTATCACAGCCAATCATAATATGCCACGTCATCAGAGGGCGCAGGCGCACACCGGAATAACAGCCAATGCACTGTCAGCTCAGATTGTGTCAATAAATCACTCCAAACAGCAAATAACTCGTTTCCTCTTTTTGTTATACAAATGCTCAGTTTATTGCTGAAGGTTTCTGACTTAAAATCACTCCTGTATTCATTCTGAACCAGAACTGCAGCCACAGCCTCATTTCTGCCTGCGAGCATCAAAAGAAAAGCAAAGATCCTCTACGAGTCACATTCATGTGTTCATTCTGACTTTTCCATACCTGTTCTGTGGAATTCGATTTGAGGTTTTCCGTTGCTTTCCAAGAATCTGCGTTGACAGTTAATCTCCTCGTACCGGAACACAGTTTGTTCAAACACGGTGGATATTTCTTCGGCAGCAGCAGTTAGTCGCTCGACGATAAACTCCCTCAAAACCTGAAGTGAAGTCATTGTTGCTGCAGGGGGTGAAATATTTTCTCCGTGAGACACGACAACATAGCGGAGTCCAACAAGCTGCTTTTTATGTCTATGATCCATAATACCACCCAGTGTGCGAACGATGCTGCTACTTCCGGATGGGGGCGGAGGGGCGCAACAAAAACATTTAAAGGAAGAAAAAAAACCTCGCAAAGTCAGGGAATTAAAAAAACACATAAAAGACACGAACAAAACTAATTTTAAACCAATAAACTACATCTGACGCTTTGTAAATGATAAGGGAAATGGGTATAGCTGTATGGCAGGAAAGATTATTTGAGAAGGGAAAGAAATACTACAACATACAAACAACAGTAAGAACAAAAATATTTAAAGAAAGGAACAGAAGAGAAGAAATTATCATAATGAGACTTAGAGTGGGGCATACTGGTCTGAACGACATGATGACTGTTATGGGCAAAAAGAATACTGACAAGTGTGAGAGATGTGGTGTGAAAGACAACGTGGAGCACACATTAATACACTGTGTAAAATGTGTATCAGAAAGGAAACGGCTGCAAGGGGAGGTCAGAGCAGCACAACGGGACTGGAGCTTGGCTGGAATTCTGGGAACAGAAGGGGATGAAGGAAAAGTGTGTAAGGTTAGGAAGGCGTTGTTAATCCTTATGAGAGAGATACATCTGTTAAGCAGAATATAAAGGTTGGTGTGTGACGCTATCATGTCCAGTAGGTGGCGGTATGCACCTAAAGTTGTTCTCCAACGGAGGAAGAAGAAGAAGAAGAAGAAGAAGAAGAAGAAGAAGAAGAAGAAGAAGAAGAAGAAGAAGAAGAAGAAGAAGAAGAAGAAGAAGAAGAAGAAGAAGAAGAAGAAGAAGAAGAAGAAGAAGAAGAAGAAGAAGAAGAAGTAGTAGTAAGTAGAAGTAGAAGTAGAAGTAGAAGTAGAAGTAGAAGTAGAAGTTGTCGTCCTGTATGTTCATTGATTTTTACTTTGAAATCTGGTTAAAATGTAACAACATTTAGGATTTACTTGTTAGACGGCACAACTTCCACATTAGTGACAGATAGGTAAAGAAGATACTTAGTTCAAGGGGACACAGCCGTCGTAAAGCTACTCAAAGGTTGGAGTCCTGCTTGAATTCATTAGCAACCACTTACAATACTCTGGGCAACTTCACGGATACCGCTGGATGTATATCAGATGCAGAGAACATGGACTTGGTGTGAGAAAGGAAGATGTACACTTTTGTGTTGAAGGAGCTCGATCCCACCGGAGTTTGATGAAGGCAAACAAGGCGTCTTTGATGGAGAAACAATTTCTCCTAAGGACCAAACTTTTTGTGGCACATTGTCATGGATGTTAAACTTAAGCCTTCCTTGTATCAACGGATGTGGAGATGGTTTCTCAAGAAAAACAATGTTGCTAAAGTCCTTCACATGTGATTTATTGAAATCTGTCTGTCGCTCGGTCGGTCGGTTGGTGGATTGTAAGCCTGAAGCGGATTCTTTTGTATTCGTTAAAACTGTGAAAGTATTTAAATTCACATTTGACCTATTTGTGTTTTTTGTGTGTTTTTAAAAACTCTTTTCAACAGGACGAGGTGGATGACACCGCACAGGTGTGGAATGCACAAAACGTAAAGCCTTCGAAATGTGGTCAACCTGGTGTGACTTTTGCTTTGCCTGAACTCTTTGGGACAAGAGATGACGTTGTAGTAGATCACATTAGATTTTAAAAGGCCCAGTAACGATGTTGAGAGTGTACACTATATGATGACCAGCAAAGCTGGTCTTTTCAGGCAATATTTCACATTCATATCTATTTAGAACAAATCACAAAAAAGTCTGATTTTTTTAGGAAATAGGAAAATGCCAAAACAACAGAAAAAAAATCATGTCCTTTGAGGCCGCTAGGAAGCTCAAAGAATGTCCATTTCAAGATAGAAGATGGAAGAAATGTCAATAGGTTTAACAACTTCTTTGTAAATATCGGACCTAAACCAGCAGAGGAAATCCCTGAAGAGAGGAGTGATCATGTTACTGACAGGAATCCCCTAAGGGGATTAATAAAGTAAAATTCTTCTTCTAATCTTTTGTCGGTGCCATTTTTATGTAAGCAATTTTCAAGAGTCATCATTTTGAGGTGTGACATTTTTAAACCATTAGCTTTTAGCAATGTTATCATATATCATATATATATCATATATATAGCAATGTCTATATCATCATATTTCCTGCTCTCTATTATACTGTCATAAACCGTTTATGAAGATTAAATTAGCAACAGTAAAATAACAGGACAATGGCACCAATAAAGCTGACAGTATTATACTGTAAAGCTCATAATGTCAACTGCACAATACTGTAATACTTTTTACAGTAAACTGTTGTAGAATACAATAGGTTCACTGTAGAATAACGCATTATTTCTATGATATTTTTTACAGTAACAACTTTCATGGGAGAATACAGTGGGTTTACTGTAGAAGAACAGTTTCTTACATTTAATTTTACAGGGACATTTCTTAGAATGTACGGTCCTCGCTCTGAGTTGTGAACAAAAGTAATCTACCACGACTATAACAGAACGTCTTCCCAAAAAGTTTTTAAATAATATATATCCTGTAGGACAATTTCTTGAATGAAGGTTTGAATTTGATGTTGACGCTTGTGTTTTTTGCAACCAAGAGGCTAAGACTATTTGCCATTTGTTTTTTGACTGTGGCTACTAGCAGGTTTTTTAGGTTGATGTCCATACCTACGGTGATAAATGGAATATACAGAATTAACAGGGTATTGTCTGTTGTGCCCCCTCCCCCTTTTCTCTCTCTCCTTAATCTTCTCTCTTATTTCTATCTTAGGGCGAAGAATTGTATTTGTATTTAATATAATTTAATTTGATGTGTATGGTATTCTGTTTGTATACCTCTCACGCCCCCTAGCGGTTAGTGTGTGTATAGTCCTCTTCAAGAATTATTAACCCCGCCCCCGGCACCTTGAGATTGACAGGGACGAGACGCTTGCGGAGCAGCATATAGCAGTAATATAGTAGATTTAGTTTGCTGTAGTAATTAGCTGTTTGTTAGTACTTTAATGGTTAAAGCTATCCACTGTCGTATGTTTAAAGGACCCTCCTGGTGGTAGTGGGGTGCCTGCCCACTCCTCACAGAGATCGGTGAGCATAAGTCTTGCTTTAATGCACAGTTTACTAACAGTTTGGCACTTTATTTAGTTTTTTATGGTTATATTGCAGTGTTCTGAGCAGCAACGTCTCTGTAGTGAGTTTAGTGGATTGAAATAATATCATGAAATTATGAACAGTAACTAAATTCATCCAATGCACATTTATAAAATACACTTTAAATGGCCATGTGTGTAAACAAGAACAAATTGTAAAAGATTGTGAAAACAATTCATTTTGACTTGAAAGTTAAAACTTAAGTTTTATTCAATTGAAAATATTGATCTAAAACAGTTAAAAGCTAAGACTTCATTGTGTGAAGATGCTTAAAGAGATTTTATTTGTGATCATTCATGATGTTCCTCTGGCGCTGTCTGTTGACAGACCAGGTTTTTTGTTTTGTGTTATTTTATGTGATTGGTAAAAGCAGACCGGATACATCCAGAGAACCAAGATGGCGGGCCTTGAAACCCGGATCTAACAGAAAGAAAAGACAAGCCAGGATGTTACTTCCAATACCTACACAGGTTTACTGCACTGGGCAGTGTGGCAAGCCAGACATTCAAACACCTCACACCTGAGTCTTCAGACAAAAGCCTCTAAGGTTGTCATAAACCTATTGTACGCTAAGCTATTTGTGTTAAACTTTATTTTATTTTTTACTAAAGTCGGCAATTGTTCCAAGTTTAAACTGCCTCCGAGTCTCTTTCCAACACTCCATCAACCCTCAGCAGTCTAACCTACTGGTCCATTCTTATATTCAACCGAATAATTAATTGTTCAACCATTCTAAGGTAATAAGAGATACAACAAATATAAATTATAATATAAATCATCATCTCAACTCAAGACTCTTCTACGCAAAGTGAAAGTCAAATATCAGCAACATCCAGGAATTATACCAGATTTATTATAACTGAGTAACACTGTGGCAGACCAGCATGCTACCCCCTGGTTCACACACAGAGGAGCTGAGAAGCGTTTCTCCATCACCGTACCATCT
>OMNM01060778.1:10495-24049 GCA_900302745.1 Parablennius parvicornis | reverse complement strand
TGCCAGGTCTGGCCACGCCGGGTCTGGCCACGCCGGGTCTGGCCACGCCGGGTCTGGCCACTCCAGGTCGGCCACGGCAGGTCTGGCTCAATGGCTTTTATTCCATTGAGTACACCATGCTGCATTTTACAAACGAGGCCATCCAATCCTTAAAAAAAAAACACCCCCTCCGATATACAAATATTTAACTAGTGGCCTACTTACCCATGATCAAGGCACAAAAGTACCCAAAAGACGAAACAACTAAATGAAACAACACCCACCACAAAAAGTTACTTCTCTCTTCACACAGAACTTTGTGTTTAGTTATTTTCAATATCCACGGTTGCTGCAATGTGATATTATGCTGCAATTACGCTATGATCATGTGGTCTGGCGAATCCTGGTCAGTCACTGCCATTTCACAGCGCAGCCTTCCACTGCATTGCGTTTCGCAGTGCAGCATTCTGTAGAGTAGCGTTCCGCAACGTGCCATGTGTACATTGCCCTTTGTATTTTTCATGTTGATGCAGAGATTGTTATCCCTGCAATGACTCTCCAGATGACCTGCCTCCTCTAAATGTTCTACCTCCGCCAGATGTTCCACTCCTCCTGATAGACTACTTCATCCAGATGTTCCAGTCTTCCAGTTCACTCTTCTAGTTCATGCAGGTTTGTGTGTTCATGCAGGTTCATGTGCTACTGCTGTTTTCCAGCCATTTGTTGCCATCTTTATTGTGTGGCCTGATTCTACTGTAAATAAGTTGATCATTCTTTCAATGAATTAGAAAAACATCTCACTTTAAATGATTTGAAAAGACAGTGAAAAGTGTCATGACGTTTAGATCAAGTTTATTCGTTAGCTTTTTACACCATACCAACACTTTACTTTGTGTTTGTTGTAATTGGCAATAATTCTGCAGTGAACAAAGCCGACCATGCCTGTGTATAACAGTATCCATCAGTTTCTCAGTTTGGAATGTTTAACTTCAGCATCTGTCAAACATGGATGAGCAGACCAAGGCTGCTAGGCAGGGAACAAAAGCTGCAAATAATTACCATGTAATGATACTACTGAGCAACAAAAGAGTCGTATTATCCGACGTCTCTACGCTGACATGCAGCAGGAGTCAATATAATGCATCAAACACTCTGATGACCATGTGACTGTGAGAGGAGCATCAATGTGTCAGTGGATGATTCATGCATCCCATTCAGCCTGTTATTTGCTTCACTCTTTTATCACCATTTCACCATCATTCGTGACAGGCTCAGCTGGGAAATGAAGGAAGATTGACCTTTAGAGATTTCACAGCACTTTGTTTGAAGCTGCAGTGGCTGTCACCCCGGCTGTGTCAAATACTCCCACAGACTCTCGTAGCGCTCATGAACTCCTGACTCACGCTGGACCAACTGTTCCACCCTGACATCACTCTGACGCCACTACCCGCAGAGCTTCGTTTATATGGCCACCATGTTTGCAGATGAGCAGTGATGCAGTATGATAAAAAACCTGACCGGTAATGTTAGTTGGAGGATGTGACATTAATATGCATGATGGACACTGTGTTTATTGTGTTTTCCTGGATTTTGGGGCTCGTTCGCAGAGTCCCCTGATCTCACCTATGCCTTGTCTTCTGGCTGTGGTCCAGTGAAGATTCTTTGAGAGTTTGTCCCTGATTGAATATATTTTGGGTTAGAACAGCCAATTTCCATTGTTCCATTGTAATAGCCTCCCCCAAAATTATGATTTTTTTTTTTTCTTTCACCCACTTATCTGGGAATATTTCACGGGGGCTCAGCTAGTAAAACTGTAATCTGACCCAACACACAACACTCAGATAAAAGACCACGGCACATGTTCATATTCACACGAGCAAATCTAGTGAAAAACATTTGTGCACCTGTATCATTGTGAAGTTCTTCCACACAAGTCACAGGTTGTTTTTTTCTCAACTACAAATGACACATTGCGGCTCCGCTGAAATAACTAGTGAAAAAGATCTGTGCGTTCACTCCATTTAAAAAAAGGTGGTGTTTATTTAAGATTGACAGATTTCACAGCCAATCCTAGGAAAAGGACAACAACCAGCCGTAGCTCCTGGAAGCCGCAGCTCCGCGGGTGTCCACACAGAACTTTTTCACCTGATATCTCAGTCGAGCCGCGATGTGTGATTTTTAGTTGACAAAAAAACAATCTGTGACTTGTGTGGGAGAACTTCACAATGATACAGGTGCACAAATGTTTTTCACCAGATTTGCTGCATTGGAGGACAAATGTAAGAATGTCAGTTCTTTAATCTGTGACTTGTAAAACAGGATTTGTGCACCTGTAATTAAGAAGTTGTGCATGGGTAAGTGTGGTGGACAGGTAGTTGTGAAAAAAAAACAATTCTACAGGTACACAAAATAATTATACAGCAACACAACTCACTGTATACAACAACTCATGGTAAACTACAAATTGCACTTTTACAAGTGCTCAAACCTTTTTCACCAATAATGCCTCCATAATATAATATAACTGCACCATTAAATGACTTGTAGTCTGCAACACAGTGCTCTGTGTGCAGATGACTGGAGCAATTCACTTCTCTCCCTGGACCTGCAGCCTTTTGCTGAGTGGGCAATGTTGCCAGATCAGATTGACAGTTTCTAGCCCAATCACATCATAAAACCTGCCCATTCCAATAAAAACCAGCTCAAACAACGAAGTTACCTGTCCACAATCATCTTACCTTTACGTAGAATCAGCGTCTTTCTATTAACTTCAACCATGTTGAGAACTTGAAGAACTATTTACAGTCACTGGAAGACAGATCAGCTGGCTAATACATGGATGAATCAAACCTCGCCAACAAAGCGGTGGATGAGAGAGCTGTTTTCACAATATTAGAGAACCTGCCAAATGTGGACGAAAGCAGCCCAAATTTTAATCACCAGCCCAATGTATTTTTCTCCTGCCTAACGTAAACAAAAATAGCCCAATTGGGTGGAAAACCGCTCAATCTCGCAACACTGTGAGTGGGTGACAAATGTTTAGTGTGCTTGAAGCTTCTGGCTGCACTTCCCCATCTGTGCACTGTTTGCTTCCACTCTCCCTTTAATGACTCCCCAGGGTCCTAATGTCATCCTGTTAATATAGGATCTTTTTTTAAGAGGTGTTTGATTTTCAAGGACCCTTTGCAATTACACCACGGACCACTAGGGGTCCATGGACCCCTTGTTGATAATCACTGGTTTATCTGATCAGATAACCTCTGTATGTGCATTTACCTGTATTTCTGAATGACACTCTGTCAGTGTAGCTTCAGGTTGGTGGAGTTTTTCTCAGCAATTTCTGCTTCACACGGTTTGCAGACAGTCATGTTGACCTTTTTGCCATATGTGAAGCGTAACCAGATGCCATTTCTGTAGTTTGTGACATGCTGCTGCTGCATGCCGGTGCAACCCACCTTCTTCTAATTTAGTGTTTAATGAAAGAATGTAAATTTAAACTGAAAGTAAACTGGTATCAAGCAAAGCTGTCCAACTAAGACTGTAACTTCACACAACTAAATATAATGTAAACAATTTAGCTGATGTGGAAGTTTGCAAAATGTGTAAAGTTTAAAGGTCTCTTTAAAAAAAAAAAAAAAAAAAAAAAAAAAAAAAAGATCTGCTGCTTTCACATAGATCAATCTATACTCAAAGATTTGCTCTGATTGGCTGTCTTCACAACCTGTCCCACAAAGAAAGCAGCTCTGATTGGCTCTCTTCTCCATTCGTCCCACCCTAACATGTTCGTCTTGTTTTGAATTGTTGACTAAAGTGTCATTTGTATCTCGTTACAGTCTTCGTCTTCATGTCTTACCTTTCATTTAGTTTTTAGTCGGTGAAATTAACCCCGGATTATTGTCACTGTACACTGTGAAATGGAGTGCATAAAATAGATCATCTTGAATGGACCTGTTATAGACCACTTCAGTGCCAAAAATTCAAGTTTCCCAGAGTGTAATTTGCAGTTCTTCTCTGCAGCAGTTAATGTCTGGGAACCATAAGCGATCACTCTGAGCACAATGTCTTATAGTTGATACAAAACAGGACCCAGGCCCTCTTTTGATGCATCTATATGCAGTATAAAGGGCTTTTCAAAGTCTGGGTATGCCATAATGGTTGGGTTTGTTAGTTGTGTGATAATGTTATCCAGTATTACTTGGTGTGTTTCTGTCCATTTGACTGATTGGGATGGTGGTATTTGCACAGTTGTTCTGCCCAATTTATCCATTGTCTGCCGCTTATCCCGGGCCGGGTCGTGGAGGCAGTAGTCTCAGCAGAGATGCTCAGACTTCCCTCGCCCCAGACACTTCCTCCAACTCTTCCGTTGGGACCCCAAGGCATTCCCAGGCCAGTCAAGAGACATAGTCCCTCCAGCGTGTCCTCGGTTTGCCCCAAGGCCTCTTGCCAGAGGGAACACCTCCCTGGGGAGGCATCCGGGAGGCATCCGAAACAGATGCCCGAGCCATCTCAGCAGCGGCTCTACTCCGAGCTCCTCCCTAGTGACTGAGCTCTTCACCCTATCTCTGAGGGTGCGCCCAGTCACCCTACGGAGGAAACTCATTTCAGCCGCTTGTATCCGGGATCTCGTTCTTTCGGTCATGACCCAGAGCTCACGACCATAGGTGAGGGTATGAACGAAGATCAACCGGTAAATCGAGAGCTTCGTCTTCCGGCTCAGATCCTTCTTCACCACAACGGACCGATATAACGTCTGCATGACTGCAGACGCTGCACCGATCCGCCTGTCGATCTCATGCTCCATCTTCCCCTCACTCGTGAATAAGACCCCGAGATACTTGAATTCCTCCACTTGGGGCAAGGGCACTCCACCGACCCGAAGGGGGCAAGCCATTTTTTTCCGGTCGAGAACCATGGCCTCAGAATTAGAAGTGCTGATCCTCATCCCAGTTGCTTCACACTTGGCTGCAAACCATGCCAGTGCAGGCTGAAGGTCTTGGTTCGATGAAGCCAACAGAACCACATCATATGCAAAAAGCAGAGATGAGATCCTGTGGTCCCCAAACCAGACCCCTCCGGTCCCTGGCTGTCCCTAGAAATTCTGTCCATGAAGGTAAAGAACAGAACTGGTGACAGAGGACAGCCCTGCTGGAGGCCAACATGCAACACTGGGAACAGGTCTGACTTACTGCCAGCAATGCGAACCAAACTCCTGCTCTGGGTAGAGGGACTCCATATTCCCAGAGCACCCTCCACAGGACGTACTGAGGGACGCGGTCGAACACCTTCTCCAGACCCACAAAACACGTGGACTGGTTGGGCCAACTCCCATGAACGAGCACCTGATGGAGAGTATAGAGCTGGTCCAGTGTTCCACGACCGGGACGAAAACTGCATTGTTCCTCTTGGATAAGAGGGTCGACCAACGGTCTATTCCTGTACCCTGGAATAGACTTTCCCGGGGAGGCTGAGGAGTGTGATCCCCCTGTAGTTGGAAAGAGGGACCACCACCCCGGTCTGCCAGTCCAAAGGCACTGTCCCCGACTGTTGCAGAGACTTGTCAGCCATGACAGTCCCTGTACATCCAGAGACATAAGGAACTCAGGACAGATCTCATACAATCCCGGTGCATTGCAACCGAGGAGCTTAGCAACTACCTCGGTGACTTCAGCTTGGGTAATGGACGAGTCCGCCTCTGAGAGCCCAGCCTCTGCTTCCGCGATGTAAGATGTGGTGGTGGGATTGAGGAGGTCCTCAAAGTATTCAGTCAATTAACTTTTATTTGTAAAGCGCTTAATCATATCAGCAGACATTTCAAAGTGCTTTAACACAAGAGAAGACACAGAACCCAAATGAACCCCTTCAAATCAGAACCAAATTGCCGCAGTGGCCAGGAAAAACTCCCTCATGAGGAGAAAATTGTCAAAAACCTCAAATTCAGGAAGAAACCGTGGGACGAACCCAAGACAGGCAGCCGTCCGTCTTGACGGGTTGGGTGAAATAACAACAGATAGGACAAGAAGAGAAGAAAGAGAAAAGAGAGAGAGAGAGGTAGAGAGTGGCAGACAGGTCAATGGAGTCGACATGAGACTCTGACATGTTTTCCTTCCATCGCCCGACAACATCTCTGGTTGAAGTCAACAGCTCCCCACCTCCGCTGTAAACAGTGTTGGTGGAAAGCTGCTTCCCCCTCCTGAGGTGCCAGATGGTTTGCCAGAGCTTCCTCGGGGCCGACCGATAGACTTCTTCGATAGCCTCTCCGAACTCCTCCCAGAACCTAGTTTTTGCCTCCACCACGGCCCGGGCTGCGGTACGCTTCGCCTGCCGGTACCTGTCAGCTGCCTCGGGAGTCCTATGAGCTAACGGCGTCCGATAGGACTCCTTCTTCAGCTTGACGGCATCCCCTACTTCCGGTGTCCACCACCGGGTTCGGGGGTTGCCACAACAGGCACCAGAGGCCCTGCGACCACAGCTCCGAGCTGCAGCTTCAACAGTGGATGTAGAGAACATGGTCCACTCGGACTCAATGTCTCCAGCCTCCCCCGGGATCCGTGAGAAGCTCTCCCAGAGGTGGGAGTTAAAGACTGAATGGAGAGACGGTTCGGCCAGTCTGGCCAACAGACCCTGTCTGGCTTGCTCACCATCCAGCGCATCCAACTCATCACCAGTTGGAGATCAACTGGTGATCAGTTGACAGCTCTGTCCCACTCTTTACCCGAGTGTCCAAGACACTTGGCCGGAGATCAGATGACACAACCACGAAGTCGATTATCAACCTCCGGCCTAGGGTGTCCTGGTGCCACGTGCACTTATGGACACCCCTGTGTTCCAGCATGGTGTTTGTTATGGACAAACTGTGGCTAGCACAGAAGTCCAATAACAGAAAACCGCTTGGGTTCAGATTGTGAAGGTGGTTCCTCCCCATCACCCCCTTCCAAGTCTCGCTGTCATTGCCCATGTGGGCTTTGAAGTCCCCCAGAAGAACAATAGAGTCCCCAGTTGGAGCACTATCCAGCACCCCTCCCAGAGACTCCAAGAAGGTCGGGTACTCTGAACTATTGTTCGGTCCATAGGTCCGGGGCAATAAGCAAGCCCATACCAGTATGCTGCCTCTCACCACGGGCAACTCCAGAAAAGTGGAGTGTCCAGCCCCTGTCGAGGAGCAGGGGTTCCATAGTCCATGCCGTGCATGGAGGTGAGCCCGACTATGTCTAGACGGTATGTCTCAACCTCCCGCACCAGCTCAGGCTTCTTCCCCCTCAGCGAGGTCACGTTCCATGTCCCAAAAACCAGATTCTGTGTCTGAGGACCGGGTCGTCGAGGCCTGTCTCTACTTGACTTCCATCCAGTCCACACTGCACCCGATCCCTACGGTAGGCTCTGTGAGTGGTGGGCTCACAGGAGGAAGAGGAAGAGGAGGGGCCCGCGTCATCCCTTCGATCTAAGCCTGGCCGGGTTCCGGCCACCACGCGCTCGAATACGAGCCCCAACCCTAGGCCTTGCTCCAGGGTGGGGCCTCGGCTGTGCCCTGCCGAGCGACATCTTGCTTCTCTTTCTGTCTTTGTCCATAGGGGTATATTGAACTGCTTTTTGTCTGACTTGTCACCTAGAACCAGTTTGCCTAGGGAGACCCTACTGGGGGCATAAAGCCCCAGACAACATAGCTCCTGGGATCATTCGAGTACTCAAACTCCCCCGCTACGATAAGGTAGCAGCTCAAGGGACCCACTTTATTCGATTTGTAATCTTTGTTCCGTTCAGACTTTGGCTTTGCTAACAACTCGCACAGGGGTGTGGAGAAGTCCAGTATATAGGGGTGGTAATAACTGAGGAATCCTACCAGCTCCCTCACCTCTCTAGCCATTTTGTGCGGCTCATCTCTCAAAGCTTGGACTGATTCAATCTCCTTTTCATTCATCTTGTACTCCTCTGCAGAGACCACACGTCTCACATAACAGACCTCCTGTTTGAAAAAGTCACATTTCATTGCACCTAATTTTATGCCACACTGCTTTTGTCGCTGCAACACCTTCCGAACATTCTGGTGTGTTGCTCAAAGTTATGACTAAACACCAAGTCATCATCTAAATATGGGACTCAGACTTCATCACATAGATCCTCCAGACAGCTTTCCATGTAGCTCTGAAAGGCGACAGGTGTATTTGTCAGTCCAGATGGAATTTGGATCTATTTATAAAGTCTCCAAGGTGTAAAGAATGGAATGCAAGGCTGACTTTCCACACTGACAAGGCCTGGTGATAGGACTTTCCAAGTCCAACACAGTGACCCCGAAATTTTACTGGATAGTGTAAGGTCTCTGTCAATAAAGTTTTCAACAGTCAGTGTTATTTTAGCATTATATTCTTGTGGAAGATGGATCAGCTATTCTCTAATGGTAAGTCCTATGGGCCATGGTGCTTCCTGCTTTGGTTCCAACATTACATGTGATCCAGTCAGCAGTTGCTTATTCAGTTGTCCACATTCCACCTTCATTACTTTGTTTCTTGGGATAGTGATAGGTGGTCTACCTACTTTTGCGATGTGGGTTCCACTTTCAGATTTTTGATTTTTTTAGGACGAGACTGCTCTTGTTGTCTTGCGGCCCACTTCCAGAGCTGAACATGGTCTTCGTACCATGTAACCTGAGGAGATGGTGCCTTCAGGAGTGCCAGTTCCTCAACAACATTCAAACCCAGTGCAGGCGACCTGGATTGGGACTATGACTGGCTTTTCACTCATCACTGAAACTGCATTTTTTGATAGAGTGAATTCAACTCCAATCCATCCATCATGAGGAAAATGTGTTCCATTGGCAGCTGACAGCTTAAGATTTTCCTCCTCCAGTTGCTCTTTCACAGGTCTCACTTCCACATTTGGTAGATGTTATCTCCTCCAGTCTACTCCCATAATTGACACCTGTGAACCTGTGTCCCATAACACCGTAGTACTCATACCACCGAGAGATCTTGGATAAGGCATCTTTTTCCATCAAATTTCGCTGTATGCTGCTTTTTACCAGTGAGATGTCCTTTCAGGTGGAGTTGACCCAACCCATCTGAATGATTTTTCTGAATTCATTTAAATTTTGTTGGCATTAGCTGTTTTAATTTTCTTACAGAAACCTTCTGCCCAATGTTCTGGATTACCATATTTATGGTAATGTTTTCCTTCTGCTTCTGCTGCTCCGGATATTGGTCAAAGCCTCCTGTTGTTTCTGTCATTCACTCCTTGTGCTTTGAAGCCACAAATCTCTGTGACTCTCACTATTTACAGCTGTGACGACATGCTGATCACTTGTTTTTATTTTATTACTGAATCCACTACTATGACCACCAAAAAGAACCTTTTCCTGACCTCCACCTCCTCCATGATAATGTCCATAAAATTCCTTTTCCTCGTCTTTTCTGCCAGGATTTAGCGTTAAATGCCTGCTTGAGATGCAAAAATATTGACGAGGTATTTTGCATTGACCATTTATGGTAGAAAGTGGGTGTGTTGAGGGTGGGATATGAACTATGAAACCTTCCAGGTGGACTGTGATCTATAAAAGGAAAGCAGATGTGCATACCTACAGTTTTATAGATCCAAATGCATGTACATTTTTAGTTGGACTCCTCCGCAATGTTTTATAAATGAGACCCCTGGTCTTCTGTTTCATGTCCCTCGCTTACAACTGCCACTTTAAATGTCCGTATCCTTGCATTTGTTGCCAACTTGTTCTTTCGCTCCATTTCTAAAGTTTAGATTGCTGTCATTTTTCCTAGTAGGTTCTCATCTGTAATGTTTGGGTCTTGTAAATATAGTTTCAGGTCTGTCCGAACAGTGTCATTTTGAAGACCAGTGAGAAAGGTCTGAAGATATTGGTTTTGGATCAGTTTGGGTCTGTACTTCAAACCTGATTCCACTCTTTCAGAAGCAAAGATAATATGGATCTAAGGATAATGTTGCCTTAGATCCATGGCACACACTAGAAACTGGATTTGAGTTTCTTTGGGTTCCAGTACTGCATGTGTAAGGGAGTGGTTAAAGCTCTGCCACATCCTTTTCAAAGAAATGAGTGCTCAAAATCTCTCTCAGTCCTTGTAATGTCAAGTCAACTCTGCTTTCAAGCTAACATTTTGGTTTTATTCCTGGGACAATGGCCTGGATAACAGCTTCAACAATCTCTCCTTCATGATAGTGTCAGCACCTCCACCACTGGCTCTGCGTAGTGGCAGTGTTTTTCCCTTCCCCGTCCCTCCTTTACTTTTTTCTCTAGGAGGACATGTGCTGCCTGCTGTGTGAGGTGTGGAGGAGTGCAGCCAATTGGCTGATTACCTGAGTTTGCTCACCAGAGGCAGGGCGTGGTCTCTACCAAACATTCACCTCCCACTCTATAAAGCTGGCTTCATACCAAGACTTGGTGCTGGATTGTAAACTACTTACAGTCTGCTCTGCTCCTGCGGCACCGAGTACCCACTCAGCAATCCGGTTCACGAAGATCGCGCTATTACCTCCACTCAGCAGTTGGATCCTTCATCACCCCACACCTGGCTGATGCTCATTGTCAGCTTCCCCTCCACGACCACCTCCTTCAACGCTTTGCCACCTCATACCCAGCAGCGTGTAAGCTTCAACCTCTCGCTGGGTCCGTTATCACCTTGTAAATAAAGTGAACTCAGAGAACTCCTGACTACCGTGTCTCTGTCTGCACCTGAGTCTCTGAGTCTGAACCGTGACAAACATTTTATAATGCTCGGGATTTGTCTTTCCAAGCTATATCCCAATTTGTTCTGTTGGTGTGGTTCTCCAATTTGGCCCACAATTTTTAAATCTCTTCTGTAGACTGGATAAACTGCATGGATTTTGGGAGCTTTCTCAATGTCTAATGCAGAACTATTGTCTTTAACCTCATCTGCTTGAATTTAAAAGGTATGGACATGTTTCCTGCCTGTCAGTGCGGCATGCAGCTACCCAAAAGATGCCCATCTTCTCTGATGTCAGATAAAATAATGCCTAAATATGACTGTCTAGCTGGTTGTTTACAGTCTGGGGACATTCAACATAACACATACTGTTGGACCTCTGACTTGGAAAATCCTCAATAGGCAGTGCCAGTCAATGAGGCCTCTCCACATACTATATATATGGTCTTTGACACACCAACAGGGAAAGAGCACG
Source organism: Parablennius parvicornis (assembly GCA_900302745.1). Taxonomy (NCBI): domain Eukaryota; kingdom Metazoa; phylum Chordata; class Actinopteri; order Blenniiformes; family Blenniidae; genus Parablennius; species Parablennius parvicornis. The sequence goes on along the minus strand of OMNM01060778.1, from coordinate 12,913 downwards.
TCTAAAACCTTTTGATTGAGAGACGACCGCTACCAAGAAAGCCACAGCTGCACTTCTCATATGTCATATGAAGACTTCTTGGCAACAAAAACTGTATTTTAAAAACTTTTTATTTTTGTCTGAATTGGTCCTGTGTGTTTCCATGTTTCATTCACTTTCTTACCTCAAGTTCTCACTTTTGATGGTCCTGCAAAATACGAGTGTGTGTGTGTGAGATTTCATAGTGATTGTTTACAATTTCTTTCTTTGCTAGAAGCATCTTTGAGAAGAAATTCTGGGTGTTTGGAGATGTACGCTGGTATTCCTGATAGGAAGGTGGGTGGGGATGGGTGGAATTGTGGGGGTAATCTTGTTTTAAGGATGTTGTTGTTTATCTGGTGTGCACGTTATCCCGACTGTGCATCCGTTCAGTTTGTCTTGTTGGAATTAAAACATCTGAAGTCAAATGTGTTGTTTGTTGTCGTGTCTGTTTTGAACTCATATTAAAGCAGCTCAGCCCTCTGCGAAAACGCTGCTGTCACTGTGGAGACAGACAGGAAGTAGAAGATGAATTACTCCTGTTGCTTCTTTCTTTCTCACAGCTTTGACTTGGTGACTGATCATCTCCAGTATTTTAATCTCCTCCACCAGCATGTCCAACTCCTCAGTAGATCGTTTTGTGCTTGTGGGTCTATTCAGCCACCTCTTGAAGTTCTTAAACCAAGAAAACAAATATATCTATCTTGCTTCTTCTTCTACTTCTTCTCATGTGATAGCACGGCTGTCTTCACTCTTATTTTCTTATGTTAGAAATGTTTGTTGGAAATATTTTAGGTTCTCAACAAATATTTTTTTTTTCCCCCTATTTGTGTTTTACATTTGGACATTGTAATACATATTACAATTATGTCAATAGAGCTTATTAGCATTGTCACTGATCGTTATTGGTTTATAAGCAATATCGTGAGGAACGGTTGTAGAATCCAGCCTGTTTGAACAGTAACTCAACTGTGTAAATACAGAATGTAATGAGAGGGATGATGTATTAGCCAGAAGGAAACTTCACTTCAGGATAAATATGCACAGCAGTGACTCACTTACTCACATCTGTTGATGCTTATTCCCTGAAAATATTCTCCAGTGTTTGTTTTGTAGTTTTTTTTTTTTCTGGGCAGAGCATCAGTTTATCCTCTCTGTCAAATTGCAGTAACACCTATTGGCAGCCTCTCAGCTGACATACAGTCCAGGACAGCAAATCATTACAGCGCGCTTTTGTAAGTGATTGTCGTTTCAGCAGACGTGAAGATGTGGCATCACGGTGAGCTGTTCCAGCTTCCCAGTTTCCAGGGAAACATTATTAAAATTCAGGACTTTGATTGCATCTTATTTGTGTGGGAGACACATGAGTCATTACATTTTGATAAACAAGCACACTCCACCCTCACTCTCCGCAAAGCAAATAATCAGCAGATCATTAGGACCAGCTACGTCTACATTAACGCCACTGCTGGCTCAACGACTGATTTTGTGCCAAAATAAATTTCACTCTCAGCAGCCGACAGCTTATCCTTAAAAACACCTTTCACTGTTCAGCCTGAGACATGCAGGAAACCTATTTTAACCTGACGGCAGTGAAAATAATCCAGTTAATAAAAATCCTTTGGTCAAACGTGTGTGTGTGTGTGTCTGTGGTTTAACTTAATTATTTTGTTTTAAAAGATGAAGACGTGCAGAAATTAAGACGGGGCCACTCACCTTGACCTTTGACCCTCTCCACCAGCTGTGCCCAAGGGGACTCTTCTCTGATTTTAATTGTGAAGGTACAGAATTAAATTAAATAAATTAAAAAAATATTTCTGGAATGTGCAGATGCATGTGAAAGGAGGCTCTTTTCTACCCCTTACTGCCACAGAAAACAGAAAACACAGATTTTGACACGTCTGTGTGGCCTCAGAGACGTACGTTCACATTAAATAGATGTACGGCAGCTAATTGGAGCAGACACTGAACAGAAACAAGGACTGCAGAGGTGAATGTGTCACCACATTTAGTCAAGCTGCTCCACTGTTTTGGCTTGAGAACAAGGCTTTTGGCCATCAGGCCTCAAATGTGTTGTGACACCAACAACACTGTCCTCTTCTGAACTGTTCAAAATGGAGATTTATATTAGTCATATTGCATTCTAATGCTCAGTGGAGACAGAGAGCTTTCCAAAGGGTCCAGGCAGGGAAATGGACTCCTAATCTAATCCTCGTATGAAGATAAATGAAGGGGAGGCGTTCAGTTAATTCTGCTACTGCAGCTATATAAAATATAACCACTTTTAAGGCCAGAGAGTGTTTTCTTCCTCTTCATTCTGTCGGACGCTGCCTGATCTAATGTGCTCCACCTGCAACTCAGACAGTCTGTGCACCCCCCCCCCCCCCCCCCCCCACCCCC
>OMNM01060773.1:0-12111 GCA_900302745.1 Parablennius parvicornis | reverse complement strand
CCCTGTTGTGTTGTGAAAATGGTGGGATAAATAACGTGTCACGTGGGATGTAAACAATGTCATGAATCGAATAAACCGAAACCTGGTTCCATGTTCACTCTGCCAACAGGCCTGATTCCTGCTTCTCACTCTTTAAAATCAAAACGACGGCATGAAGGATCTGGAGTCACCAGAGGGAAGGCTGCTGCTTTTAATTTCACTTCAATTTGTGTCAAAAAAAAAAGTAAGAAGGTGAAAAATAACGGGCAACAACAATCACATCGAGCGAGAGAGAGAAAGAGAGAGAGAGAAAGAGAGAGAGAGAAAGAGAAAGAGAGAGAGAGAAAGAGAGAGAGAGAGAGAGAGAGAGAGAGAGAGAGAGAGAGAGAGAGAGAGAGAGAGAGAGAGAGAGAAAGAGAGAGAAAGAGAGAGAGAGAGAGCACTCGGTTGCAGGAGGCGCCGGTCGGGCCGCTCTGGGACTGTGTCTCTATGTGGGGCATCGTAGCAGCAGCTGCTTCTCGTGGAGTTTTGTTGGAAAATGAATAACCACAACGGTAGATGCTAATGTAAAATGCTAGTGGATGCTAATAGATTCTAACAAGGCTACGTCTAGCTCCTGTTGCTACATGATCCTCCAGGTTTTCATTTCTCTCTAGGCCACATTTCTACAAACCCGGGTATTTAAAAAAAACTGTGATATTTCTCTGCATTTCTTGCTTTTACACATAGACCACCGCTAACGATGATTCCTGAAACTCCGCCCACAGAGGAGAGCTGGATAAACTCTGTGTCTCCGGTTGCATCTAAAGACGGGAGGCGGAGATTTACCTCACATTTCGTGACCTTGTGGTTTGTTCCAGGATTCTGATTGGCTATCAAGGCTTCATGCTTCTCGTTACACTGCCCCCTACAGGTCTGGCTTCTCATAGCAGCTCTGAACCAGGTGGATGTCAGGGTCTGTGTCAAGCAGGACTTTTTTAATAAACGTAGAGGGAAAATATCAGTTTTTGTAAAATCCCGGATGACGTACTCATATGACTTCGATTAAGGAGTGCCCTTGGGTACTTGTACTTGATGAGTTGGAAGTTTTACTCATAATTTAATAACATATGAACAAGGTAATTTACTTTGATGCTTTAACAGTACTGAGTTGCTACTGAGTACACCCACAGTTTTATTTATTATCCAAACCTTTCAATTTAACATTTTTTGCAATCAATAAGTGTATTCTGTTCTCTGCTTTGAATCCACAATAGTTTACCGTAATGTCATTTTTTATTTGCTACTTCTTGCCTGTGAAATGCTCTTTCAATATTGATATTTCATACAGGTGAATTAAAGTGCAGTTCAGTTTGAATGAAAATAATGAAACTGAGCACTTTGTACTTAAAGTTCACAATCTAAGACTCGCAATCTAATACAATTTAAGCAAAGTAACAGTAGTTGTGCTCAAGCCTTTACATACGTTTTTAATGAGCTCCTCTCACAGCAGGACTCATCTGTTCATCTTGTCTCCATTATTCTTCACACCCCACCATTACTCAGTCGCAACATGATGTTTAGGAAAAGTGCTGCTGCCTCCAAGAGACTGTGGGGAATGTTCTGATCCCCTCAGTGTTAAACTGGTGTGACTGAAAGAGAAGTTGCTTCAACTCTCAGGACTGGTGTCGACTCCAGCTTGAAGCAGGAGCCACGAAATAAAACCAAACTCGCACAACGCTGTCAAACAGGAAGTGAGGGAGAGACCAGACTCACCTGGACGTCTCCATTGTGGCGGGAAATGTCCCACCCGGTCCCGCCTGGATTCACCTAACCTCCCCACGCCTCTCTCTCTCTGTCTTCAGCCTGGTGTCCATCATCCGAGGTCAGGTCCTGACGGCCGACGGGACGCCTCTGATCGGCGTCAACGTGACCTTTGTCCACTACCCGGAGCACGGATACAGCATCACGCGCCAGGACGGCATGTGAGTAACCTCTTCTTCCTCCTGCTTTTATCTGAGATTCACTTTCTCAACTGAAAACACGTGTTTTGTCTCCTTACACATTCTACATCAAGGATAAGTGACCTTTTCATTCTTTTTTTGTGCTCCGCTGGGAGAAAGCCGTGGTCCAGGGTCCTTCTGGAGGACGGCTACAGGCAGAAATAGGCTATGGGATTGGAACCAGCAGCCACTGGTTCCACTCAGTTTGCTCTGGATCCGTGCTGTCTGGTTCCAATAGTTCCCACACAACAAGTTACCTCCGCCAAGGAGGTTATGTTTTTGCCAGGGTTTGTCTGTGTGTTAGCAGGATTACACAATAACTCCTGATGGGATCTTCCTAAAAAGAATTCAGAAGTTGTGTCTTGACCAAGCCTAGACTCCATTAAATATTGAGAGTGATCCTGATAACCATCTGGATTCAAAAAAATATCAAAGATCCTTTTTTTCCCTTTATTTATGAAGGTGTTTTCAAAAAATCATCTGATTGAATTGTAAAAAGTTGGTGATCTGTAGGATGGTCATATCTAGTAGGGTGCAAAATTTTATCTGGATTAGATCCAGAATAAGGTCAGGAAAGAATTTGGAATTTAACATTGGAAACCCCATTTTTTGAGTTTCAAAAATCATAACTCATACAATTTTGTTATGATTCTCCTGAAATGTGACACGTCTATTTGGGGGATCATTGTCCTGAATTGTGCCAAATTTCGTCTGGATCTGAACCAGATTAAAGATTATGGCGGCACTTTGAAGTTGGGAAATTTTAACATTGAAAACGTCATTTGGCAGAGGTCTGAGCTCTCTCAGTGCTTTTCTAGTTTATGAAGGCATTCACCTGTCTAAATGACTATGTTGATGCAGTTTGAGTTTGAGTAAATAAAAGATGGCAGAAGTTGAAATTAACTTGTCTCACTGGTCTGCATTTTCTGCTAAATCACCTGTCAGATCAAGCCCTTTCATAAATTCCAAGCAGAACATATAATTTTCTTGATATAGTTGAAAGTCAAAGAAAAAGGTCAGTTCTTGTGAATAACCTCGTATTCTTCCAAGGGCCTCTGAAGGACAGTATAACCATAATGGCCTTGCATTGATTTTCATAAATTTCCCACAAAGTCCACAAAGCTAACACGATACATAAGGAACAAAAGACTTGCCTTCTAAGTGACTTTGTGAAAAGGTCACGACTCTAAACATGCAAATGCAGCCCAGCTTGACACAACTTGAGTCAATATATTTTTATGATTTGCTTTTAGTACTTTTTTTTTTGCTTTAATTTACCCTTCCTCCAACTAAAAACATCATATAAATACTGTGACTTGAGATTCTAGTTGGCAAATCTGACATATAAAATAATACAATATAACATGTTTTATAGCCTTTTATAAGTCTGGTTGGATTAAAAGTGAAGTGGTGAAGTCTGGTTTTCCTTCTCAGATAGAACAAGCTTCGATGGTCCTGTTCTGTTCTTTTCTGCTCTCAGAACTAAGATCGTGTTGGTTGGCTAACACTACCACGCACTGTAGAGATGTGTCAACAACTTGCAGGACTGCATCCTAGTGTTTACAACCTAACATTAAAAAGCACTATGCCTGCATTGCACTGAACTGCCCCAATTCTATCCAAGGGTGAAATTGCCTTTCCATAATTTCCATTATACTTGGTTTTTGAAAAATGGCTCTCAGAATCAGCGGTGAGATAGAAGAGGTTGTTTTATTTATTTATTTATTTTTCACAGTGTGTTTCTATGATGTGCAATTTGATGGAGTGTCTCAGCACTGGTTTCCTAAATTGTAGTAAAATATGCATTGTGTGTTTTTTGGTTAATTTCTATGCCAGGTGGAGAGGATGAATGAAAGATCTCATTGTGAAGTAACCTTGCTCGGGGACACCTGAGCCCTGCGCTCAGCCAAAGAAACACAACGGAGAGCCTGTTTGCAGAGTGACGAACCTTTTGTAAAGCGCACTGAAAAACAAGGCATTTGGATGCTCATTTAGGGTAAGTACAGTACTTTGGTCTGTATTAAAATGGACTATTTAGTTCAAGATGAAATGTTACTTAACCTATATTTCTTTAACCTCATGTAAAACAAATTATTTTAGCTTCAATATCTGCATATATGGCCATGGTGGTTTAAAAGATCAAATGATTTTTTCCTATCAAACTGGCATTCATCTCTCGATGTAATAGCGTGGTTTAACCCAGAGCCACATTTTCCAGTGCACACAGGGAATATACTTCCTGGAAGGAAGTATTGGAGGTTGGCATTAATTATTAAACTTTTAGCACACTATTTAAACACAATTTTTGTCTCTACTTCAAGGTAAATTAGTATCTGAGAAGCTGAATTGTGACTGTAGGGAATTTGTAAACTCTTTTATAAACAGGACCGGGGAGCTTTGTTTAAAAGAAAATGTCATTTTTAAAAATGTTATTACAATTCATGACAACCCTTATTGAAGCTGACTCCCTCATGATAAAATGGTAATACATTTTATGCTTGATTAAGCAAAAGTTTTACTCTACTTTTGCACATTTTTAAATTTCAGTTCCCTTGAAGACACATTCCCTCCCAAATTCTGTCTAATTTCAAGGATTATGCTAATCTAACTGCCTGAAAAGTCTGGTAATATGGTTGGAAAAAAACACCCCGGCAGAGATTAATCTCCAGCAAGGACATTTAAGTGATGCTTTACAGGTCATAAGATGGCTAAAAACTCCTTCACCACTGAGCCGGGAGCTTTTCAGATGCCATCTCGGCGGCACTGACGCTGCTGTGTGCTGCTGTCAAGGCGTCCAGGCCACTGAAGCACTGAGTGGAGGCAGTTTAGAGGATAGTAGTTTCTGCACATTCCAGTGCAGCCATATGTTCACATTTTGATTTGGACCTCCAGAGGGAGTGTGCCAAATAAATGAGAAATCCTTTGCTGTGGGTCTGTTGTTTGACAAAGTTGTGCAAGGCAGAAAGAGTGTGATTGAGGTCATGTGGAAGTATGAGCAGATGTAGTGGAGAACTCACCCTGCTAAATGCATTAGGTCTGAAGTCGGTTCAAAATCAGACAGCCCGTGTCTCACTCTGCCACAGACGAACCCCTTTTTTTTTTTTTCCTTCCTTCATCCTGGCAAGGCCAGGCCTGTTAGTTAAGGAAATGGGTTAACCATTTGGGCAGTGGAGAAAAGCAAGGGTCAAGCGATGGTGAACCCTAATTCATATTCCTGTTGGGAATCCTGTCACAGTGATCCAGGCAGACGCGATTTAAGTGCGTCAGATGACCAGAGGCTTGCTATGAACCCCATAAGTCTGCCTCATTTAAAGGGGAATGGGGACTCGTTCACTGGGAATAGTTTAATAATTTAGTATGGCCTTAAACTAATCTATTTCAAGCACCCAGATGGTATTTATATTGAGCAAATGCTCAGATAATTGAATGGAATAATTTACTCACTACTGTTGCTCAGTGTCAGAGAATCCCCCAGTTGAAGCAACCCTGGAAAAGACATAAAGCGAAACACTAAACCAAATCACCAAGAAAGCATTTTTTGTTGGGTTTTTTTCCGCCCAATAACAAATGCTGCCGTGAAATCAAAGCAATTGAAATGTTGTATTGAACAACTGAGAAATCTGCCAGGAATGTTCTTTAAATTAATGTTTTCCTCCATAATCCAGTGTTGGTGTCCGTATATTGATATCTACTGTAAGTAAGTTGTGTGGCCATGTGTGCCTTTGCATCTACTCTGTGCTTGTTAATGCTGCCAGTCTTTTAGTGTTGATGGGTGTTGGGGAAAAGCTATGGGCCATCTGGCTGCCGTGGGCATAACGCAGCAGCCACCTGGGGAGCTGGAGTAGGCCCACGTGTGGTGGAAACAAGACGGCTCCTCTGACCCTCTGGAATAGTTATTTTTCCATGAGAGAGACAGAAGGTAGGAAAGAGAGTGATGGAGGAGAGGTAGAAAGAGGTGGAGGTGGGTAAAGTAAGAGTGCGAGACATGAAAAGAAAAGACGGAAAGACACAGCACTGGAGAGGAAGATGGGTGGATAGAGGAGAGGAGAAATACAAAGAGATAGAGGGGGAAAGTGCGAGTGCTGATTTTTAACAGGCGTGTCCCTCCATCTCTGATCAAAGAGTCCTATCAGCCTTGGGGGTATCTCCACTGAGTGCCTCCCATAGCTGCTAAAAATTCTCCCTGCCTAGGAATCATTTTAACACCGCCCCGCTAGCCCTCACCTAGTTGGCCATTCACCGGCTGTAGCGCATGCATCATGCCTGCTGCACATGAAAGCACCAGTACATGTTTCCAGAGTTTCTGTGTGCCCACACAGGCAACAATATATGATAATACAATGGAGCTTTTATTAATAAAAGAGAATGGATGATGATCTGCAGCTGGCGAGCCGATCTGTGCTTTCAGCCTCCTTGACTAAAGTTAGTGGAGTGATTGACGGGCTTCGTTGGAAAGTTAATGTTTAAGTATGGTGGAAAGTAAACCATCATTCACATGAGACTTCCTAGTCTTAGCACTTCATTCTGATACTTGTTGTGTATGCTGATCCATGGATTTGGTTAATATAACATATCCTAAATTTACAATTCCTCTCATATATTCTCCATATATTTTTTTTTATAATTCGTTCCACACACATGGTGGAAAAGGTTAGCTTTGGAAGGAGCTTCTTTTTACACGCCGCTGGATTTGCATGACTCATTTAAGAGATGAATAAATTTGAATGGCACAATGCCACATTCCCCTGACCATTTTTTATTCGCCATGTGAATTTCACAAGCAGTGGGACCCTGTGCTCCACATTGTTCGGCCGACCACTTTGCAGCTGGCTTTCTGATGTCTGAATATCATAAGGCTTCATGCCACTGCTATGCCACTGGGGATATCCAGCTGTATTTTCTTTCCACTGTGTCTCCATCAAAGATGGGAAATCAAACAATAGTATTCTGTATTGCTCCAAGCCCAGAATTTCCCTGATCCCTGCCCGGGTCATTGTTCCAGAGCTGTCAACGGGTCTTTGAGTCCATCATCAACCTTTGAGGGCCTGGCCTTCTGTGTCAGCCATGGGCAATACCACAGGATGCTGGGGCCAGGACAGGGAAACCCCAGAGGCCACCTAATCCAAAAGGAATGGATGGGATCATATCCTGATCCCTCATAAAAATCCAATTTTCCGAAAATGTCTCAGTCATATTTTCTTACAAGCTAGCAGGCGACAAGAGAACCTCTATGTCTTGAGTGACTCTATAGGAACAGATTAAGGTCCCTAGTGGCACATAAAGAGAACAATTTAATACTTAAAGTAAAAAAAAAAAAAGATTGTTACCACACTTACTAGGTTTACTTTTTACCCTTTGCACTTTTACTCATTGTCTTTTTCTCAGTATAATTTGCATTAATGGGCTCGGTGTGAAGTGAGGACAGGAATCCAACAGTGAAGCACAAACCGTGGCCACATCGGTTCACTGAGAGTGAGAGAAACACACAGAGATCCCTACTGATTTTAGTGTATGGGACATGCCTGGCATCCCAATAGCTAATGAAAGCATCATTATCAGGAGAGCGAGATGACTAGGCCCTTTAGAATATGCTTACAGACAACTTAGAGTGATGTCGCCTGTCTTCCCTACTTTCTTTAACTGCCATTAGACCCAGGTTGTCTGCCTGTTTACTACTCCCTGGGCTACAGTCTATTTGAGAATTTTGAATACAATAATATAAGATGACATAATGAAGCACCCCGTACACAGTACAGTAAAAACTCGCAATGGGAGTTTGGCAGGTAGATGCTGTTTTATGTTTAAAAAAAAAAAAAAAAAAGAAACTCCCAGTGCTCACAGCTTCTGTAACTTCTGCTGCTGATTCTGATAACTGCATCCCAGGTGTTTATGCTTGCCAACTCCTGTTGTTATATGTGTTTGTGTGTCCAAAGTTATTTTCTAAATATACATTTGCTGTGTGGGTGTTTTTATGATGTACAGATTTGATTCCTCGAGCCTTTCTATGTGAAGTTTACATGTTGTCTGTTTGTTTTTGGTTTCTTCTCGCAGTCCAAAAACATCCCTTTGAGCTTCGTCCCTCGGCGAGAATGTGAGTGTGTTTGACTTTCTGTCTGTCTGTGTTTGCCCTTTGATGGACTGGCGACCTGTCCAGAGTGTACCCTGCCTTCGCCTGGCTGAAAATAGCTCCAGCCCCACCCTGAATTGGATTAAGCATGAGAAAATAGAAGATGAAATGATGTATTGAGTGTGTCAGAAGACATACCTCTGACTTGATACTCATTATAATCCTCAAGAAACCATGTTTGCAAATGTAAATTCAAACATAGATTATCTGTTATCTCTATCAATGAAACAGAAATACTCAGAGATGGAAAAGATAGACATTTAAAAACTGATATCAAATTACTTGTAATTCAGAGAAAGTTTGGGGCATTGATTTCACATTTTGACAGACAAGCTCCCTTTTCAAAAATATTCACTACCATCAATATATAAAAAGGCAAGCGCAGTGATGTTGCTTACTGATACTTTTCACATTTTTGCATGTTAGAATCATAAATTTGCTCATATGCAACTTGGAGAACTAGACATTTATATTTGTTTAAAAGGTTTCAAGAGTTTGAGAACCAGCTTTACAGATAGACTCATTTCAAGATGTCACAGTGACGTGTAGCTTTGTTATTAGACATTTCAGATCATCCCAGGTAGGCTTTTGTATTTTATTGCTATTGTTCAGTTTTCTAGTGTGCTCTTTTTTTCAATGTAACAATGTTGTTGTCTTCTCTTTGAATAAGAAAAGCATTGCCAATTATTTGTTTTAGGTTTCTTATTTCCCTGCAAAGCAATTTTTGAGTTCACTACTATATTTAATTGTATCTTCAATATTGTTCAGATATACTGAAGCAGACAAAACTACAAGATGTCTTTTTAAAAAACAAACAAAAATAACCCTCTTTTACCATTATCACTGGATAATAGTTGTGTGGCTAACGCTCAATTAGGAGCCTTAACAATGAAGAATGCCTCTTTGAATTTCTGCCAATGTGTTTAAAAATGTCCACCACTTTATATCACCAGCCCTGTCTGAGGATTTTCAAAATTGCAGCACTAATCATGTGGTTTTCAAGAAAACCTTTTGCTCTGTTTGTAACCTTGACTTTTTCTGTGTGTGTTCACAAGTTCCAAGAGAAAATATTGCTAGATGTTATGTTCCAATTGAACTTTAGGACATTAATTCAGTCCACATACTGCCTAATATTGTGCAGTTCTCCTCTTTGTCGACGCAGCAATCCTAACGTATCAAGGCATAAACTGTACAAGACCTGTGGTATCAGGAACCAAGATGTTTGTAACAGGCACCAAAATGTTTGCAGGAGATCCTTTAAGTCCTGGAAGATGTGAGGTGGAGATGTCATTCCACCATGTCCTACAGATGCTTATTCCAAAAAAAGGATTTAGGGACTTTGAAAACCTGGTCAACACCTTAAATTCTTTGTTGTGTGATTTCATACATTGTGACAAAGTGTGTTCTCCGAGTAAAAGAAAGCACTGCAATCAAGACGTAATATGCCTGTTATTTTAGGTGTGCAGTATGTAGTCTGGAATAACCGTAGATATTTATCTCGACAACAAACAGAACCCTGGGAATTCACTGCAAGCGTTGTGATTTTGATGGTGATCATGGCTTTAAAACCGCGATCTCTCGGTGCAGTAGTATTGCGGATGACCATTGTCATGGTCGCGGAACCACAGACAGCAGTAGATAATGTTTGGACACGCTTGCTCACTACACCGCTGCTACAAGTTACAGTTCCTAACAGCTAAAACAAATTCAACAGAAAAGGACATGACAAGCAAAGCGACGCTGATGCAGTAGTTTGTACATTCCCCAACATCCTCTGTCTACTTCCATATGGGGCCTTTTCCCTTCACAGAAATGCAGCTACAACAGCTCGATACTGATCCTTTTCACTTATTTATTGCCTGAAGGCACCAGTTGTGGGCGTAAAATATAAGGTGCTTCTAACTCTAATTCTAATTCTAAGGAGCCCCTAGAAATGACTCTGTTGTATTTGTTTCTATATAAATAAAGTTGAATTGAATTGCAGGATAAAATTATTTTCACATGCTAAACTGCATCGCAGCAGCTGCCTCCTCCCATTCAGCAGAGGGCGACTTTGTCACTCAAACATTTTTTTTTTCTATTGTATTCAAATTTATGGAATAATCCACATCACTCTTGTGACTGCTAAAATTAAAGATTAATTTAGAGCCTTTAAAGTTTGAAGTTTGTGTGTTAACTTGGGGTTTATATTTCCTTGTGTGTGGTCTTCCTCATACAATATAAAATCTAAAGTCACTCTTGCCTTGAGTGTGTATGTACGTATGTACGTATGCGACTTTCTGTTCTTGTATTAACCTCATGATCAGAGGAGCTTTTAAAATGGCTAGGATTGATTTAGACTTGACACTGAAAGCCCAAATATGTTTGTTGTTCAATATGCATATCGGGTCTTCTGCATTCATTACGTGAATAATTTGGTATTTGAGATGGTTACAGATGTGTTGCATATGGAGTTATACCACTGACGACCTGTGGGTCAGTGTTGTGCAGTGTAGGTCATGTGCAACCAGCAAAAGGAACAAAGAAGATGACATTACTTGGAAGGAAAACAAAAATAAAAAATGTCTTTGAGGAAAGACTGTATAACTGTGTCAGTTGATACAAGCATATCGGAGACATTACTTAGCCTGGACATCAGTATCAGAAGATTTGTGAGAACAGTTTCAAAATGCCTTCATTAACAAAGTTGAAAATATGAAGCATTAAATTTTCACCCCAGACTAAACTTTTAACAATACTAATGACACAAATACTTTTTTTCTCGAAATTTTTAAGCTGTTTGATTAATGTTTGGATTACAAAAGTCCCACGTGAAACCAGCAGCATGCACTTCCCTCTACTAGAGGAATTTTGAGCCGTACAACAGAGAAACAAAATAAAATAATAAGACTGCGAAGAGTGCCTCAGTCATGACGATGCCTGAAAAATCAAAGCAAGAGTAAATGTGTCAGTTTGTCAGATCATAGGGAGACATAGCAGTATGAAGGCATGACATGGCAACATTTGACTGACTTCTTTTGGTTAGGGAGGTATGTTTTTAACATATATCCCAGTCATTTAGCCAATGTTTCATCCTTGTCAAAGTCGCTCAGATCAAGCTGTTTTTCCTGTGTCAAACTTCAAGAGCTGACTATTGCCCAATATACCTCAAGCACTGACAAGTGCCAGGTCAATGACATAATTACTGTTACTCAATGCATCAGTGGTTTTAATGTTGGTGTTTATTGATGTATACAAGATTGTGTAATTCAGTTTACATTTTCCAGGCAATAGAAAGTAAACACAGACACTTTCAAATGGTTAGTGGTGAGGCTGTTGAATAATCTTCCCTTCTCATAACAAAATGTTCGGTCTACTAATCTCCCTTTTTCACACAACTGCGGATGTCTGATAAAACTGTATATTTCACCCACAAAGTGAAAAGCTCTGTGGTAGTGTTTGAAGCTTCTAAAAGCACCAGAAAAACTATGCTGGAATCATGAAACTGAAGTCGCATTTTGACCTCTCTGTATCCAGAGACCACAATGTTCTTTGTTAAGAAATCCCACACAGGGAGACAGAAACGTTTCAAATATTTCAAAGCAGGTGAAAAGACCACTGTTGCATTGGGCAGAATAAAACAGTACAATCATCAATAAAAGAAAAAAAAATCATGCTGCTGTTCTTTTACTCTAAAATAATAAATATAAAGATACAAAAGTACAGGTATACTGGATGTAACTGAAATCTATTAATTCTGTAATTTTTACCAACTTGAAATTTGTCAAACAAGAAAAATGCCATCACCTCTTAATTCTAAAACACACATTTGTATTATCTTTGTCCTTCAGTTTCTGTTTGGTGCCTCTTGTGAGCTTGAGAATATACTTGTTTTTAATTTCACAGAGGACACAAACAAGTGGGAAAATACATTATGTTATGATTACAGGTGAAAAGGGTTGTTCTACTTTTTTTTTTTTTAAATGTGTCTGGAAAACAGCTTAGCAATAATCCAAAAACTAAACTCCAAGGTGTTTAGTTTCC
>OMNM01060763.1:0-10296 GCA_900302745.1 Parablennius parvicornis | reverse complement strand
CTCTGGAGATGTTCAAAACTGGTAGAGACAAAAACCATCAGAGTTGTAGCCACTAAATGAGGATCTACAAAGTAGTGAATCAGGGGTGAGGAATATTTTTGCAATGCACACTTGTAAGTTTTTTAAATGGTAAAAACATCTGAAAACCATAAATAATTTTCCTTCCATCTCATGTTGGTCCATTATGTAAAATGCCAATAAAATACATTTAGATTTGTGATTGTAATGTGAGAAAATGTGGAAAAGTGGACAGTGGTGTCTCTAAATGTGAAAATCAGATACACACCTTTAATGAAGCCTTTGTCCTGTAATGTCTTCATGGATGGACGTCTGGTGATGAACTTCTTAAGCCGGTTCTTCACTCTGTTCTTGTCATTGCTGTCAGATGTGCTGTGTTTCAGCTTAGCATTGCTGAACATGTCTACAAAAGGTCAAACATAGAACATTAACAAAATAATAGTCCTTGTCAACTCTCAAGTGTCCAGCAGCTGATGTGATAATCAGAAGCACACCGTTAAATTCATTGGACTATTGATGGCTTAATCAAACTTGGCAATTTATTTGAGACAGGGTCTATTAATATAGGAAAGAAGTATCAAAGGGATAGCTCATCAAACATGGACTTTTGTGGCTTCTCACCATCTGTTTCAGTGATCAGAAGCTTTTTAAAATGGGCACTGAAATAATAGCACTGGATATTCTTGAAGTTGTTCCATAATTGTAACTCTGGGCAATCAGTCTGATCCTAATGAGAGCAGGAAGCCTTGAGTTGTCCGAACACAACTTTTCACAAGTCCCAGAGAAGGATAGTGAAGTTTGTTGAAATGTTTCATTGAGTAATCCAATATTTGCACATCTTTGTCATTAGGAACTCACTGAGAGAGCGCCGGTGGATCGGGAGACGCGGTTTGGTACTGGGAGAGGCAGAACCATGTCTGGGTAGTGAACTGTGTTTGGGTGAAAGATCTGTGCTGTTTGACCTTCGCAATGGAAATCCACTCCATTCTTCAGTCTGAAAAGAAACGTTCCAGCCAATCATGCAAATGCTTATTTTACAACTTGTGCCATCAGTTTATTGTATGTTCTCTTTAATGTCTGTAAATTCAGTTTTCCCATGCAAATGCTTTTGGATTCAGTTTGATAGCATTGAATATTCAAATTTCTTAATAGATGACGAAGACCTTCAGATAAGCACTTTGGAGGACTGTAGCTGATCTTACTGAGGCACTGACCGCCGCTCTGATGGCCCGGTACCATCTGCTGGCCGTGGAGTGAGAATCAGCCTGAACCAGGAACTGACTACCTGTGTTTGTCGTGATCTAGAAGAGTCACAGTCACATGTTACAGAAGAGAAGGAGTTGAATCCATATTTTCAAAAAATGTAGTTAATATCAGTTGAAGGCATTATGAGTTATTATATAAAAGTTCATGTGTGTTACCTGGAAAACATTTTTCCTGCTGGATTTCTCTGTTGTCCACTCTATCAAGGCCCCACACAACTCCAACACATCTGTCCGACTGCCGGTTTTCTGAAATCATAGTGGTGGACGCAAGGTCCCATGTTGCTCCCAAGAAGTCTTCAGACATGATGAAACAGCATATAGCCAAAGATGCACGTCATTAAAATGAAGAGGAGTTGAAGGACTTCATACCAGACTGTGATCTGGTTTGTCTTTGCAAAGCACCAGTTGGTGTGGAGTAAGCATAGTCCACATGGAAGTCCAGTTCTTCTTCTGCTTCTTACCACTCTCTGAGATTTTAGCCACATTCATTTGTTCACCTTTCTGATTTAACTGAAAACCAAAAATCAAATGCATGTGTCAGATTCTTTTCAGATGCTGTGATTGCTCCTTTGAATAAAACATTGGTCTTTGATGAATCACAACATCCCCCAAAGTACTGACACCCCTTGAACTTTGTGGGAGATTGCAGTGCTCTGTTTTAGATTGAAGTTTGTTCTCACCACTGGATCAAACAATGCAGCTTGTGCTTCAATAACGTTGTTTTGAGACTGATTCCTACGATGCCTCCAGGCCTGAAAAAAATGACAGGAACGTGAAGGAAAACAGAGCTGTGGGCGCAAGGGATCGTTGCTCTCAGGGTGCACCTACCGGTTTCTGAGGAAGGTCCAAGTCCTGCAGTACCAGAGACTTGGACTGACTCAGGCGGTCTGCAGAGTTCTGAGGAGTCTTGATGCGCAGCTGCACCACTGCATGAGTGAGGGCACTCTGGTGGTCTGTGGGGCTGAGGACAGATTTCAGTCATTGATCAACTTTAACATTCTTTGATTTTGCATCCTTTCAACCCTTTGGATTAGGAAACACTCAAAAAAATTAACTTTTATCCTTTGTTGCCGTTTCAACCAGTGAACTATATGTGAGAGATCTCCGTTCATAAACAATATCGAACCCTCTCTCTTGTTAGCTGGATTTTTCCATTAATCAGGGATCAATAGATGCACTGAGGTCCAGAACACAATGAAGCCACATGCTCTCCGTAGGATCTTAGTTTTGATCTGATGCATTTCTGGGATTTAGACCCTAATAATCTGAGACCGTAGCACGCCGAAGGGCTTGAGGAGATTTGATATCATCTGCTGTGACAGTATCCCACAATGGCAAAACACAGAGTACTAACCACTATACTGAAATAATAATGAAATACTAATTATATTCTTTAATATTAAACAAATATAATACCATTTTGATACTATTATTACGATGAGCTTTTAAAGTTAATTATGTGTAGCATGTAGAATAGCTCCTAGTTATGTGCTAGACATGTAATCTGCTGAGTGACAGTGGGCTAGCTCTGCAGGTGATGAAGTTGCTGGTGATGAAGTAGCAAGTATTTGGTGAACTACTTTTGTTTTTGTCAGAACATAATTCACAGTCTGATTTCAGTTGTTGTCATTAATATGAAAGAATCACCACAGGAAGTAACTCCTCCATTGAGTACTGCGTGCGTTCTCTCCCTGATACTGCAGTGGAATGAAGCGTGGCTCGTTGGCTGGTGTCTGAGGAGGCAGACGGTGCAGACTGAACCCAGCCAGTCTGAGCCTCCCGTTGCTGTCAGCTTAGTTTCCTGCTGAACTTCCTGTTTGCAGCTCTGATTGCTTCACTTGACTTTCACAATATGTCACAGAGGTAGAGGAAACCTCCAAAAAAGAAATCTCCAAGATATTTAGAAAAATCTTGAGAAAATACAGATGCATGGCTGAATCGCTTGTCTTGTTTTAGAGTAATAAAACTGAAAATGCAGCATTGTAATTTCTTTAAAAGAAAAACCTTTTATGTGAGTTAATAATGTGAAGTGAAACCTGCAAAAAAGCAAAATGTGAAAACTTGCATCAAATATTGATGACATCACAGAAAAAGAAGAACAATTTTTTTATGGAAAAGAACATTATTTATGAAACTTGGATATATTATAATATTCTGAATTGTTGTATTTTTAGTTTTATTTTTTTAACTTTGCACATTCTGGTTTTAGTTTGATGTGCACACAACTGTTACATAATATCATGCATGCTGGACTTTCCTGATAAAGGTTGACTTGTGGTGGACTGAGGCTTCATGCTGCTTCCTCTGGTCCAGAGAGACAACATGAAGCTCATTTTAAAGTAGGGTTTGAAGCACGTCCCAGCAGAAGAGACAGTTTACAGAAGTGAAGAGTGCAGCTGAAGAGCAGCAGCTACTGTGTGAAGTGTTGTCATGAGAGATAAGCTTCAACTTGAAATGTTTCTTTTACACAAAATCCTGAAAACCAGACGGACAGCAAGTTGCTGGAAACACATCGCATCATGTGAAAAGTCAGTCAGCAGAAGAAGTAACAGACACACTGGATCAGAGTTTAAAATCAGCCTACCTGGAAGCTGCCATCTCTCGGCCACAAGAGTCTGTGAGAGGAAGTCGCAGGCGTCATGTGCTTTGTCTCATTTCCTGACTTAACCAAGAAAGCTCCCTCAGCGTCTCTGCCTCCACCCCGTCCACGGCTTTGTGAAAACACAACCTTTTACACATTTACACCCTCACTTAGTGTCACGTCCAGGGGTGGCAGAGGTGACTGAGCCCCACCTGGTGTCACCAGAAAGACTAGCATGCAATATATGTTAATAAATGGTGTCATCTCACAAATATCTGAGCATTCACTAGGACTAAACTGGAGCGGTTAGGGCAGCTTCATTCTTCTTGGACGTGATGTGCTGGGGTGACATCAAGTCAAAGGAAGACAACAAACTAAATCAACTGGTCACAAAGGCCGGGTCAGTTGTCGGCTCCAAGCTTGTCTCTCTGTGACAACGTGAAGAGCAGCTTTGACAACATCTCTCATCCACTGCATGAAGCACTGGACAACGTGAGGAGCAGCTCTGACAACATCTCTCATCCACTGCATGAAGCACTGGACAACGTGAGGAGCAGCTCTGACAACATCTCTCATCCACTGCATGAAGCACTGGACAACGTGAAGAGCAGCTTCAGCCAGACTCTTCAGCGCTAACGCTACAGGAAGTCCTTCCTTCGTCGTGCCGTCAGACTCTCTAATCTATCCACTTCTGTTTCCTGGTAAAGGGTAGGACAAAAAAAAAAGTGAGACTTGTTCCTACCCCCTTTTCAAACATGTAATGCACATATGGTCAAAGTGGAGTGTGTGCACAGTAATCTCAGGATTACTCATTTGCATGAGTGTCTCTTTTTGTTTTTATTAATTCTGTTTTGTCACCTGTTTATTTTTAAATATTTTGGACATGTTCATAAATGAAAAAAATACAATAAATATAAAGGATACATTTTAATCTATTTTGAACCAACTGGAGTTTCTTCCATCCATCTTCCTCCTAATTTACATACTTTGTGTGTGAGGATTTGTAGTGAAAGAGTTTGTGTGTAAACGTTAGATCATATGAAGCTCACATCAATGTCAGCATGGCTAAATATAATAAAACAATTACCTTTTTATAGGGTTTCAATCATGTTCAGCTGCTACATCAGAGAGTTTTGGTCAATTCAAATGAATAACTGGAGGAGAGTAGAGGTTATGGTGTAGTGGTGATGATGTAAGGAAAACAAACAATAAAAGCATAGTTAAAAGTCAGAGAACAGTAATGGGTCATAAATGAATGACCTTTGAAAGTACTGTTGAAATTCCCACCAATTAGTGTTAGAATTGTTAGAAATGACTGTTCTAATTCCCAGGAATGCCTCATCAAAATACAAAATCTGGATGGATTACATGAGCTTTAAGTGCTTTTTTGACTTGGTTTATCAATGAGTTAAAACCTAGAATGTCATTTTGAAAAGGTTTATAGGTAAACATAAAAATATTTTATCATTGTATTGAAATGTTTTGTTCAAACAACAGTAACAAAACAATGTTCTCCCACACATTGTAATGTCTGGATTTTTTTCCTTTCAAAAGTTAACAAAACGTCACTCCAGAACAAATTAGACAAAAATATGATTTGACAGTGAAGCAGCAGAGAGAAATTGACGTTAAGTATTGATGTTGTTGCACTCGTCTCTTTCTGTATTGATACCAATTGCTCGTGATGCACTGAAATGGTTGATCATCTACTTAGAAGTGGCAGGATAAATATAATAACATTTTATAAAAAAAAGTTTTGCCCCCAACTGGAATTGAACCAGGAACTACCAAACCAAACAATCATGGCTTTAACCGCTCGACCACAGCTGAACTTTCATGGTGACTTACACCAACGAAGAATTTAAATCAGCACCTTGAACGCATCACATCCCGGGACTCCTCATGACATGAGATCATTTGCTCTTATCCGCTGAATTCAACAAGTGTTGTCACACTGGAGGACCATTGTTAACTCACAGCTGAGCTGCACAGTCCTTAAAAAACTCTGAGTGGAATAAACACCATGTCTTAGCTTAATGCTGCTTTCATCCGCTTTTCTTCAGATCCGCGGTGAATGAATTCAACTAGTTTGAGTAATTATCACCTTTAAACATTTGTAGAAATCCCAGCTGCTGTATCACCGGGGCGACGGTGATACAGCAGTCGGTAGAAGTTCCGGTTTTGGTTAAGCAAGGCGATGCTTGGCTCAGTCGGTAGAGTGCTCGGCTAGCGACTGGAAGGTTGTGTGTTCGAGTCAGCCTCTTGCTGCGGTCATGTGTTGAGTGTGCTTGAGCCAGACACTGTTACCCCAGCTCTGGTGCTTCTTCAGCAGCTGTTTATGGCTGCTGGGCAAGCACTGGTTATGCTAATGTTTACATGTGTAGGCCCAGACATAAGTGTAACATGTCATTTAGCTTTTGCATAAAATGTATGTTTATGTTTTGAAAAAAACATATATATAAAATGTAGAATAATGAATCATCAATAAGACAATTTTCTTTAGTTAATTGTTTATTTAAAAATAAAATTTTTAAAATGTAACAAGAAATGTGTGCGAGACTTTTCCAAACTCGTCACTTCTGCTGGAGCTCAGGAGGCCTCGTTTATCAAACATTTGTAAAAATGTGTGCGGTGAAAAGTGTAAAATGTGGTATCAAAGCAAATCTTTAGATTCCTCCTTTGATAAATCAGAGTTGATATATATATTATATTGAGAGAACCTGAAAGGTTGCGTAGTTCATGTCGATGCAAAGTCTGTATTTAAGCATCTCATCAGCTGATCGCTGACATCCGTGGCTACATTTTGACAGAGAAGTCGAGGGAGATGTGATTATGTGACAGTAGTGGATTGAGTAATAAAAAAGAAGAAACAATCGCAGAGGAAACACTTTAACAGGTGGAGACCGATCAGGTCCAGTTTGATGTATTTCTGAAAACCAAAAATGAAATGTTTGACAAGGAAGTTGAGAAAAGGCTCAGTGTTGTGCCCTGTGGACAGGGTGGAGTAGGTGGGTGGAGGAGGTGGTTTGTCTGCAGCACCGATGCGCTCCGTAACATTACGCACGACTCCGTAACATTACGCACAACTGTCACAGCCCTATTTATATGCTTAGTGTAAAATGAGAGATTGCTACACACCTTGTCACTATTGATAATGAGTTCTATCCGCCGCACTGTATCATTTGTAGGTGAAAGTATTGTATTGTAGATTAATATGGTGCTGCTGATTCAGCAGTAATATCCCTTAAAAGATGATCTGTAACTCTGCAGCTTGATTGTTTGTGAGGTGGTCAGGTGGATGAATAAGTGTGATATGTAGGAGATGGATTGTGGTTCCATTCAGCGCCAAATTCAATTGAAATTGAAATAAACTTTATTTATCCGTTATGAAGTTCCTTTCCAGAAACAGTGCCGGTGCGGAAACTATTAAAAAAAAGGCAGCATACATGAATGAATTGACAAATGAAAATTTAAAATACATGAGTTCCCAATAAATAGATGAAAAACATTAATAGATTAATGTCAGCAAAAAGTCAGTGACATCACGGACTGAAAAGGTTGATCATCTAGCGATTTGTGGCCAGTAAATAAAAATAAAGAATGAATTGAAAAAACGCTCGTCCTCACCTGGAATTGACCCCGGTTCAAGAAAAACAGCGAACATGGGTCTTAACCACTAAACCACAGATACTGCCGATAAAGGTGGTCCTAGAAAATGTTGAGATGAAACATGAAATGACCATGAAACGTTCCCTCCTTTGACGTTTGACACGACGCACAGTGGCTCAAAGTGTAAATCAGCACCTTGAATACATGACATTATCCCGATACTTCCTGATGACGTGAGATGTAATTGTCTGGTATCTGCTGAATCCGACAAATATTCCAACATCGGAGCTTTTAAAAGTCACAGAACACTTTTCATCCGGGAGTGTTTGAAGCAGACTAAATGAAGTAGTTTGATCACATTAAAATTTGTAGTACTTCCGTTTACATTTCGTCGGGGCGGCATGTAGCTTGGTCGGCAGAGTGCTCAGCTTGCATTGTGGGTTCGAGCCCGGGGAGTTGACATGTCGAGTGTCCTTGAGCAAGACACTGAAGTTTAACTCAGTTCCCGGAGCAAACAGTGATTATGCAGATAATGACAAGTGGTTACAGGGCTGCTTTGAAATGTGAAAGAATTTTTAAGAAATGTATCAGTTCCTTAAAAGTACAACCTGTGAGAAAAGTGAGAGAACTTCTCCACTGTTTGTTAAAAAAAAAAAAACCCAAAATAAAAAGCCATAAAACAAAATGTATAAAAAGTGACATTTTTGTTCATTGTTCATGTAAGACATTGAGATATAATGTGTAAAATTGTGTGTGTGTTGTAGCATTTAACCACATTAATGGTATAAAATAACGCTAAGAGGCAGAAAATGATCCACAATCGCTGTTTATTGTGTGTTGAATGAATAAAAGAGACACGTGATACCTGAGGTGTCATTACATTGAGCAGAGCTCCATCGAGTGGATGAACGTAGGAACTGCACACAGTCCCGAAAGTAAAGAGAATAAACATTGTATTGTTGACATTCCTCTATTACTTGTAATGTAATGTGTAAAAAATGTGTAGAGGACCTTGAAATGGTCAACATGAAGGGTTTTACTTTAAAAAACAAGTTTATTGATAAGGTGCCATTATGAATGTAGAATTTCCAAATACTCTTCAGCCAACTGCTTGTACACCCTGTTTTCCACAGCCTGTTTTCCACAGCCTGTTTTCCACAGCCTGTTTTGGGGGCCATGAGAAGAATAAGTGTTTTGATATCATGTGAGAAAGTGTGTAGTGTTTTGATTGAGGTCGATTTTCTTGATATCATCTGTTGTTTAAAAATTTTGTAAAGTAATAAAGTCAATGGTGTAATTTTGTTATGGAATGTTGTCCCCTAATGTATTTTTCAATTGAAAATGTGACAGTATATTTAATGATTTGTGAAGGTGAAACAGGCAAAGAATTGAAGAGAGAGGAAAGTTTTTCAAATTGCGGAAAGAAAGATGTTTAATGTAGGGAAAGAAGCTGGTCCACTTTTATTGTAAAAAAGTCAGATGAAAGCATGAAAAGGAATGAGATGGTTAGTTGTTGTGCCATTAAGGAAGTTGTGGTGGAACTATAGTCTGCTGTCAGAGAGGTGTAAGTTGGGGTTAAGGTTCCAGCCGGATGGATTTAACCGGCGCACCTGCTGTCAGTGAGCATGGAGTGAGTGACAGCGTTGAGCTGCAGCAGCTTTAAGAAAGTAAAGTTGTTGTTCTCCTGAAGTGCATCGTGCAGCAGTGTTTCCAGCTTGGGATTCAGCAGGTAGAAGCTTGGCAGTGCACAAGTGTTCGATATATTGAGTGATTGTTTGTTGATTGATTTGGTGGTGTGTTAAAGAGCGGCTGGGAGATTCCGGTTGTGATACGTGTAATGTAAGTTGTATGTGAGTTGGTGTGTTGCATAGAATGTTGTGAAAGAAATGGAAACATGTGTAAATTATGAGGGAAAAAACAAGAAATGAAAAGTGGTGTGTAACTAAGATTAGTATTTAGTAAAGTAATTTGTTGGGGTATATATCTTTGAAAGATTGTTTCAAATGCAATCCCCAAAACAGTAATGTTAGTACTCGTAATAATGGTAATAATAATAATAATATGAAGAATAGTAATGTGTATTTGCTCTGTAAAAAGTAGAGAGAAGTTAGTTGTTTATTGTTTCCAAGTGATGTAGATGAATGAAGTATTGTATCCGTCTTAGTGTCAGTACCCCAACACCCTACCGGTGCCCTAGATATCAGCATTACTGTGTTTTGTAATAATTTTTCCATTTTCTGAATTGTGATAATGTGATGTTGATATGAGCTTTCCAGGGGGTTAATATTGGTGGTGTGTTGAATTTCTTCAGCCAGTTGTTGCACCCAAAAAGTTTTTGTGAAGCCCTTGAGGTTGTAACCCCGCTTGTTTTGTGTTGGTGTATTTTTTTTTTTTTGTGGTTGGATTTGAGAACCTGTGGCATCATAGAAAGGTTGATTGTATACCAAATTCTTGGCAATCATTAGCTGTGTTATTGTATATTTTCCCTTTTTTATTTATTTTTTGTCATGAGCATTTAGCCCACTTTGTGTTACAGCAAAGGTGTTGGTTGTGTGTGTAAGTTGGTTTTGTCATCATTAGACATGTTTGTGAGAAAGAAGCCAGTTATTGACTGTATAGGTTAGGGGTTAGGGTTAGGGGTTAGGGGTTAGGGGTTAGGGTTAGGGTTAGGGGTTAGGGGTTAGGGGTTAGGGTTAGGGTTAGGGTTAGAGTTAAAGGATTAGGCTTATATTAAAGGGTTAGGGTTAGATTAAAGGGTTAGGTTTAGATAAAGGGTTAGGGTTAGATTTAAGGGTTAGGGTTAGATAAAGGGTTAGGGTTAGA
>OMNM01060740.1:0-13587 GCA_900302745.1 Parablennius parvicornis | reverse complement strand
TTTTTGTGTAATCCTGCTAACAAACAAACAGACCCTGCTAACAAAATACAACCTCCTTGGCGGAGGTAATAAAGAGTTCTGCTCATGTGCAAGTAAACAGACAACAAAAACAATATTTTCCTCCAGAGTGTCGTGACTCCCAGTCCAGATTCTCCAGGGACTTGGTACTTTTATTTTGACAGTCTCTGAAGCAAAACCTTTGTCATGTTTTGGGTTTTTTGCACTGCAACGGTGCTCGGAGTCACTGGAAACATAAGTTTTTGGAAACGCTCCCAATCGGTTTCCGAGGAAACGGAGGGGAAAAAAACAACTTCTGCACATGCTCAGTAGATTGACAGTAACAAGAATGTTTCCCCCGTCGTGTCATGACACCCAGGACGGACTCTCCTGGGACTTGGTACTTTTATTTTGACAGTCACCGTGATAACGTCTGTCCACTAGAATGTCCGTCTTCTCCCATCGTTAATGTTTACAGTGTATTTTCTTCTGCGTGTACTGCATGAGTGTATTTTCATACATCATTTTCAGCGTTTCTGCCATTTTCGTTTTCACCTGAATCTACATGTTTAACCCTTAAAAAAAAATAAATAAAATGTCTTTTCTCAGCAGTTAAAGCTTCGAACTTTTCATCCTTGTAAAACCTTGTACTGTTTTTCAAGTATAATTTAATTCAAACTGAAGCCCAGAAAAAAAAAAAAAAAAAGTCTTTTACTCCGTCTTCAACTCACATGCGACTGTAAAATACTGTTATTGGTTTCCTTGTTCCTCCCTCCGAGGGAGACGATGATGGGATTTCAAGACTCCTGTGCAACACAGAGAAGAGCACCGGGAGGGAGAGCGACGCCATGAATAAAGGGAAGCTGAAAACGGGAGGAGAGACGGAGGGAGTGACGGAGGGAGTGACGGATCTCCTGGGAGGTTTCAGCGGGGTCAGAACAAGAAGAGAGGTCTCAACTCCAGTTTGTCTCTCTCTTCCCCCAGCGTGAGGCCGGAGATAGTAGCAATCCGCTCGGACACGACAGATTTAAAGAGTCTGTTTTCGTTTCCATTCTTTCCCCAACGAGGTTAAGTACGAGCCGTGACACCTCCATCTCGTCAAGAAAAGACCCCGGCGTGCTGATAGAGTGAATTCCTTTCCCTCTATGTATGCCGCTCTGCTTGCTTATCAGCCGGTGTCTCTATCTGTAGTGCGCTTGATTTTCTTTGTGTGTGTGTGTGTGTGTGTGTGTGTGGGTAGGAGTTCAGTGTGTGTTATCTCTGTCTATTCAGGCAGCAGGATGGAGTCACAATGTTATCAGAGTCACGGAGGAGCATCGAGACGTCTCCACGCTCTGTTTTCACACACAGGTCGGACTCTCGGCTTGACGTCAGATCATCGCCTGCGATTCGGATCCCGTCGGCGGCCTTCATGTGGAAAACAAAGAATGTCAGCAGAACAACGCAACCTTGATGAGAGTTGTCGTTGTTTTTTTTTCCCCTAAAACCTTCAAGATGAGTACAAGGCCTCACTCTTTGACCGGGACTCAGCAGACATCGCCGGGTGGATGTTGGATTATTTATGACTTGCTGATTCTAAAATTGACACCCTGCTGACTCCCCGGTGAAAACACCTCAAACTCCCGATACATCTGCCACCCCCCCCAAAAAAAAAAAGATCCATCATGAAGAAACACACACACCTTCTCGGTTTTGTGTTTTAGTTTAAGAACAATTCATATTTACACTGCAACGTTTTGAAAAGTGTCAGTTTACAAACTGCAGGAAAACTGAAAACGACTGTTGTTACGGTGACTGTCAAAATAAAATGACCAAGTTCCAACAGAATACGGACTTGGAGTCATGACACTCTGGAGGGAAAACATTGTCATCGTCCGTCTACTGAGCGTGTGCAGAAGAACTATTTACGATCAACGTGGTGCACATGACCGGTGGCAGCGGTTCAGAAAAACTGTCCACGGGGACTGAACCGTTTTGTAAAAGTTGCATTTTCACTGGCTCCAAGCATCATTGACGTACGAACGGAAACACGAATAGGCAATCAAAGTTTTCTGTTTTCTGTTTTCACTTAGAAATGAATGAAAACAGGCCTCAGGCCCCGACGGGACGGCTGACAGGCTCCTTCTTTTGGCAGCGACACTGGTCGAGGTATTTCCTGCCGAAAGCACACAGTCAACGACGGACAAAGCATTTAATCAAATTGCTCGATGGGTAAAAGTTGTGTTGACCTCTGAAGCCCCGGAGCTTCCTTCTTCTTGACCTCTGTCAGAGAGGAACTCTCGGCTGGAGATCGAACCACGGTCCGGCTGCTTTGGAGAGGAAACAGACGCACGCAGCCCATGTTCACCTTGAGTTGGCCGGACCCGGGAATAAAGTACCGTGGTGACCTTTGAGTTCAAACTTTAAAAGTTATTTCCTTTGCTTTGTTGCAGCGAATACGCGATGGATGCGTTGATATTCTCACAAAAACCAAACGATCTTTGACGGAAAATCGCTACAATCTGATGCCGGTTTTAACAAAGTCGCCCTGACAGCATGGATTTGAGGCTAAAAATCAATGTTTTCTTTGAAACTTGGAGCATTTGCTTGGCGGTTTGGCCGGGTCGGAGCCTCTTAAGGGGGCGGTTTTGGCCCACGGGCTTTATGTTTGACACCCCTGCCTTCGTCCCAGATGGGCTGGGTGCTGAAATACACACATGTACAGTATCCGCGGGCTGAATGGACTCCTACCTAATGCAAAGCACGTGGATAATAATGAAAAGGCTTGTTTAATAGACCCGAGCCCACTCACACTTTGCTCTATGGGCCATGGAAGTGAAATAAATGTCTAATTCTAACTTTAACAATCCCGCCGGGCGCGTGCGTAAAGTGAGGTGGTGTGTTTTCGAGAGGCTGCATTTTGAGCGGCACGAGGTGGAGAGGAGAGGAAATCACAGAGAGTCCCTCTGGTTGAAAGTCACGCTCTGTTTAACTGCTGTCTGACCGACTTCCTCTGCAGTGTGCACGGACACACACATGAAAGCACTCGAGATGCTGAGAGTCATCTTTCTCTCATTTCACATTTCTGAACAAGAAGAAAATATGACAGTGATCGTTCTTGGAAAAAAGGGTCTTTTTTGGATATTTTGTTCTAAAATTGAAATTACACTGGAAAAAAATGCTTCTCTCAAATTGAGAAAAAAACCTTATTTCAAGGTACTTTGACTTTAAAAAAAGAGAAAAAATTGCCAATAGAACAAGTGAATATTGTCTTGGTAAGATTTTTTGAAATAGGACATGATAGTTAGAATATTGGGATCTTAAACTTAGCAGGAAAACTTAATTTAAACTATATTCTACAAGTATTTTCAAGCTTTCTGTCTTGTAATGAGACAGAAATGATAAAAAAAACTTTACTTTTTCACTCAAAAATCGTTTTTTGCTTTAATTTTCATCTCAATGTCTCCATTTCAGACATATTTAACTCATTTTGAGTTGTATTATAGCGGCACTTCTCTAGATATGAGACCGTCTTCTACTTGAAATATTATTACAGGGATTAAATTAAGCATTTTATGGTATAATGTCTTTTCACATTTAGCTGGAAATCCTTAAATTTAGTCACAATATGAAAGCATATAGAAGCGCTGTGTTTTAAGACAAGCCAGCTATGCCTAAAAGTAGGTGTTATTAAGATGTATATCTTTTATCTGATTTCAAAGAAATGTCTATAAATTGTAAACTCATCCTTCAAAAGCAGCTTGTCGTTTGCTAAATATCATCTCCTATTTCAAGAAATCACATTTCTTGAAATAAGAGATGATATTTAGAATACTGGGATCTTAAAATTAGCAGGAAAAACTCCATTTAAGCTCTATTTTACCATCATTTTCAAGCTTTCTGTCTTGTAATGAGACACAAATGCAAAAAAATGTTTACTTTTTCACTCAAAACTACATTTTTGCTTTAATAATTTTCATCTCAGTGTCTTTTCGAGATGAATTATTTCAAGATTACTTGACTTAAACACAATAGCTAGGATGCATTGTCTTAAAACAAGAACCTCTGTCTTGCTGAAATATCTCGTGTTGGGTAAATTTATTAATACACTTGGTTAGATTATTAGTTTTTGCAGCGTGGTCTCAGAACAAGGCATCTATTTATTGATAAATTCCACCACATCTTCTCCCTCCGTCCATCCGAAGCTCAATATGCAGATTATATCAGCGCGGGGGAAAAGACCCTTGGCCACTGTGAATGCAGTCTCGCGCCGCCCGTGACCCTGCGGCGACACACAGATGGCCGACACGGCGACACAGACCGAGTGAGAGACGGAGGCCCGACGGGGAGACACCGAGAGAGCAGATGTTGGCTGAATAGAAATCTCTGGACAAATCCCGAAGAGACTTGAACACGCACTCGCTGCGTTTTCCTACAGACGTGGCCTAAATTAGCGGGGTCGCGCTCCAAAGAGGCACATCCGGTACAAAACCACAGCGACACACAAGCAGGACATCGGTCGGAGTTTGCTTATTTCAGCAGCCGTGGGCAAGTCAAGCTGTACAAACACAACACAGACACAAACCCAAACACGACGCTCAGCATTTTCAAAGGAAGTACGTACCCATTGTGAGTATGTATAATAAGGAGTCTACTGTAGAAACACAGCGAGGGCCAGTGCTTTCCTTGACATGGTTTAAAACCACTTCAATTTCATTTTTAGTGGGCGGGACTAGTAAAATAGCACCATAATAACCTTTAAGTTCAAACTTTAAAGGGATTTATACCTCCGCCAAGGAGGTTCTGTTTTTGCCAGGGTTTGTCTGTCTGTCTGTTCGCAGGATTACGCAAAAACTCCTGAATGGATCTTCCTTAAAAAAAAAACTCCTGACCCAACTTAGATTCCATTAAATTTGGAGAGTGATCCGGAAAACCATCTGTATACAAAAAAATATCAACGTTAACATTGGAAACACCATTTACAAGTTTCAAAAAATCATAACTCATTGAATGTTGTCTCGATTCTCTTGAAATTTGACATGTATATTTGGAGGGTCATTGCCCTGAATTGTGCCAAATTTCGTCTGGATCCGATCCGGATTAACAATACAGCGGCACTTTGAATTTGGAAAATTTAGTATATGTGTATATGTGACGAAAACATCGATATTTACACAAAACCAAACAATTACTATCAAAACTTAAAACAATTTCAACATGGAGCCAATTCTAATTAAACCTTCTGGTGCAAAATACAATGAAATGTACAAAGGCACTGTTGCATTATGGGTGTTTTTTTACAAACTCCTGCTGACAGCATGGCTTTGAGACTAATGCTAGTTTGTTATATTTGATGGCAGCATCACAGATATCGCTACTCTTAATACATTTTTTTTTTTTTTTTTTAATGTTTTCTTTTGAAATTTTTACAATTTTCTTGGCGTCTTGGCCGGATTGGAGCCGGTTTTGTTGCACGCCCCTGGTGTAAACCTTTATATTGGTGTGTGTGTGTCTGATAACTTGGCTGACATTCTTAAAGTGACACTTTAAAAAAAAAACAACAAAAAAAAAAAAAAACAGGCTTTGTTATTCATGTTTCCTGAAGGCACGAGCCTGCTCGTGTTTACCTGAGGGACCTGGACGGTTTATTTTGGTTCCAGAAAGGAGCCGGCGTGCGGTGAATACGCTGTGCAGATCTTATCAACAGAAGAGAGGCTGCAGCCTGCGAGCCCGGCCCGGCCCGGCCCGTCTTGACAGAGTCTGTTTTTTCCTTTGCCCACATGTGCTCTCCATATGGCCGCCCTCTAAATGTGCCGCTTCCCTTCTCTGAAAACCACAAGGGAATTCCAGGAGGCCTTACTGTACACGGTTTCGGGTCTAAATCGGCTGCGTGCGTGTTCCGTGGCCCTTTTAATCACCACGTGTCGATCTGGACCACCTTGACCCAACAGCTGATGTTCTGGGGTGTCGGACATGAACGGAACCGGCCCCCGCCTGCGTCGCCGACCCGGATGAACCACAAAGACAACGGTAGAAATGTTAAAGAGAACCTTGATTTTGTAAGTCGCAGACACGAGATATCAGTGATGCTTCCATGAAAAACAGCAACGAGTTTGTAAAAACACCCATAATGCAACAGCTACAGAACTTTTTTTCAACTATTCACTGTATTTTGCACCAGAAGGTTTCATTAAAATGAACTTTATGTTGAAACCGTCACTTTTGATGGTAATTGTCAGACATTTGTGAGAATATCAACATTTTCATCACATATATTCTGCAAAGAAACACTTTTGAAGTTTAATTCAAAAGGTTTTTATGGCTGCAAGGGAAAAGGTGATCAAGAAAAAGATATGAGGGTGAATGAGTTGATAATATGATCAGTGTACGTTGGGAATATGTATACTAATACGGAGGCGGCCATTCCAGAAGGTTCTTGGTCAGGGGTTGCGCTCCGGGGGAAAGGGAGGCACGGGGTAGTATGATCCACCGGGTGGAGAGCGACCTCGCTGGGGGTCAGACGTTTGAATGGAATATATTTTGGGTTAGAACAGCCGATTTCCATTGTTCCACTGTCCAGTTGTCACATCATGTGACTCCACAAGGGGGCAGCGTTGTTCCCCAGCGTTGCTCGGGAGTCACATCGTCACTAACACTGCATTGAGACTTTTGAAATATTTTATCGCAACTGACACTCAGTTCATATCATGATACGGGTTGAGCTTCATTTTGCTGTTTTAATTGTGTAAATGGGAAAATTATTTATGAATTTATAACAACAAATGTATGGGAAACAGATCGAAATTATGATTTTATTTTCTTCCGCCCACTCGCGGTGGCTCAGCTAGTTGGCTTCCATCACAATAAGAAAAGAGATGAAGTCGCGAGTCCCAGATTGCAGTTATGGAGGTCAAAGGGAGAACCTGGTTTTATTGAACGTTAAAAAAAAGAAAAAAAGAAAAAAAGAAAATGAACTAATTTGTGGCCCACAGCAGTCTGCTTGTCAGCATAACTCGGGGGCGTCAAAAGAGTGTTGCGTCCGTCCCGTGATGTGGGCAACGGAGGGCTTCAAACGAGACGCTGAGCTTCAGAGTTTACACGCCGCTGCTGACGAAGCTGCAAACAAACACATTCCAGCGTCTGAGGAACGGAGGCGAGGCAGCGCGGCGAGGGGGCGGGGCGGGGCGGACGCTTGGATGGAAACTACCACAAAGACAAGAGATCTGAGCGCCCGTATTCTGACAAAAAAAATTAAGGACAAAGACTTTGGCTGGTAAAAAGCTTCGAGCCAAGAAAGAAAGGGAAAAAAAAAAAATTGCTTCTTTATGGAGCCCGACTTTCAGGAAGAGGCTGTTTGTTGAAAATGGACAGAACTCACTGTGAGCCTCCTCATCACCGCCT
Organism: Parablennius parvicornis; assembly: GCA_900302745.1. NCBI lineage: Eukaryota > Metazoa > Chordata > Actinopteri > Blenniiformes > Blenniidae > Parablennius > Parablennius parvicornis. The sequence goes on along the minus strand of OMNM01060740.1, from coordinate 6,210 downwards.
GAACGTTGGCTGTCATCCACTCCTTCAATCAAAACACGCTGATAAAACTCATGCCCACACACACACACACACACACACACACAGGATACCGTCAGTCCAAGCAGAACGACAGAGATGTGAAAGACAGTCGCAGCATCAAAGCGAAAGCAGCCGTCAGACGCTGCGATGGCCTACTTCTGGCGGACGAGCGGCTCCGTTACCTCGTCAGAACTCTGCCCGCCGAATCCGGAACAAACAAGCTGTCACTTTTCCTCCGCGTCTTCTCGCTCGGCCGCCTGTTTAGAATCTGAGCCTTAGAATCCTCCGAATGGGGCTTTTAGTCCACCTGTGCAAGGTGAACGCAGATTTATTCTCCTGATTTGAATATCACGGGTTTAAAATAGACTTTGACGGAACGTGACGGCGAAGAGGGAGAGAAGGCGTCTGAAAACGTAAAATCTCAGGCGTGTGCATCTGGTGGCAATGCTTCTAGCAGAGGCTGCACGGCTCTTGTTCAGACGTCGTCATGTGCAAGATTGCGCAGATTCATAAACCCGTTTTTTTTTTTTTTTTTTAGGGGACACCTCGCCGAGCGGTAATTGTGTGGGTTAGGGAAATTCACCCAGACTTTTCTGACGGCGGCTGAATCAAGAGACGCCGGCGAGTCGGCAGGAGTATGAAAAGGAGGGAGTCTGATGTCAGAGTTCTGGAAGAATGTGAGACTGTTGTTTCACACCTTCCTTCCTTCATTTCTTCCTTCCGTCCTTCCTTCCTCCATTCCTTTCTCTCTTCCTTCCAACCTTCATTCCTTCCTTCCTCTCTTCCTTCCACTCTCTTCCTTCCTACCTTCATTCCTTCCTTTCTTTCTTCCTCCATTCCTTCTTCTCTTCCTTCCTCCCTCACTCCCTTCCTTCCTCCATTCCTTCCTTCCTCTGTTCCTTGCTTTCTTCCTTCCTCCCTCCATTCCTTCCTTTCTTCCTTCATTTCTTCCTTCCTTCCTTCCTTCCTTCCTTCCTTCCTCTCTTCCTTCCACACTCCCTTCCTTCCTACCTTCATTCCTTTCTTCCTTCCTTCCTCATTCTTTCTTCTCTTCCTTCCTCACTCCCTTCCTTCCTTTCTTCTTTCCTTCCTCCGTTCCTTCCTTTCTTCCTTCCTTCTTCCATTCCTTCCTCTCTTCCTTCCTCACTCTCTTCCTTCCTACCTTCATTCCTTCCTTCCTTTCTTTCTTCCTTCCTCCATTCTTTCTTCTCTTCCTTCCTCACTCCCTTCCTTCCTCCGTTCCTTCCTTCCTCCATTCCTTTCTTCCTACCTTCCTCCGTTCCTTCTTTTCTTCCTTCCATCATTTCTTCCTCCATTCCTTCCTTCCTTCTTCCCTTCCTTCCTTGGTTGCAGGTTTAATTCCCATCCTCACATGTCTACATGTCAAAGTGTCCTTTAGCAAGACACTGAACCCCAAACTGCTCCCAACGGATGGACGGTACTTTGCATAGCAGCCACCTCCATTGGTGTGTGTGTGAATGTGTGAATGAACGTGTGAATGTGATGAACAATGTAAAGCGCTTTGAGGCTGCTCGAGTAGCTGAAAGGTGGCATATAAGTGAAAATCCTTTTAAAGTTACAAAAAGTCTTTTTGTGACTGTTTTAAGCAATAAACTGTTCAGTGCAGTGACCTCACGATGGACAAACGTAGAAACAAATACCGGAGTCGCGACACTTTCATGGAGCTGGAGTTCATCTTGTAAATCACAGCCTCTCATGTGTTTCAGCAAATGTTTCAAATCAGTGAATGTAAGACTTGTTTGAAACACATCGCCCCGCATATGCAAACACTCGACGTGGAGTCGGGAGCTACGCGGCCTCCGCCTTCGAAGCGCTGAACAAGGAAGTCACTGACAGGATCACAAAACGCTCCCTCTTTCAGTCCGCTTTCATAAAAAAAAAAAAAAAAAAAAACAACAGCTTAAACCAAAACACTTTCCAACCTCGCATGAAAACGTCTAAAAGCTACTTCTTCTTCTTTTTCTTTTTTTCCCCTGGTTGAAGTGATCACAGCCTTTCCTTTGACACACACACACACACACACACACACACACACACACACGTTCTTCCTCAGATGCAGATTTGGCTCCGGCTGACCTGGCCAAGTTGTGCTCCTACAGATTTGACCAGAGAACACAGCGAGGGATTATTACACCCAATCCCTGAGTGCACAAATCTGTTTCCACTTAAAACTACACACTTCCTGATCCACGTCCAATAATGCCGCTGCCCATTTAGCCGTGGTTATCCCATCAGAGCCGTGAATCAAATATTGTGACCACAAAATGTTTTTGTATTCTCCACAATGGACCGATTGATGGACAGAAGCCGATACTCGCCAGTCGATGCTTATTTGCAATTAGAGCTGTGATGGTTGGCGTCGACTTTTCAACGGGAAGCAAACAGGAGAAGTGATCGTCGTAGCGGAGCTCCGCGGTTTGACACGGATTTACATGGTCGTTCCGTGTTTGCGCGAGATTTGTGGATTGAGCCGACTTTAGAAAAAGCAAAAGAAATTCCCACAGAAAATAAATCACAGACTGAATAATATATCTGATAATGGCCGTCTGTATAAACACAATTACTCTATTAAGTAGCTTGTTGTGCACAAAAATTTGGTTGTTGCACATCATAAACTGTCAGTATGTTGGAACTAATTTTACCAAAGTGTCAAGAAATACCAACAATGAAGCCTTTTCTGTGGCCTAATTGAAAAAAAAGTCAAAAATGAGGATGTTTGTTCGCACAGCACCTGTCCTGAGGTGAACGATATGAGCAAGAGATGAAATTCTTGCTTTCACAATCATGCACCTTTAAATAGCCCATGATACTATTTCCTTATTCCCCCGTCTTGCCAAACCTGTTTTTAAATCAACTCTGAAAACAAATATTTTCCTGGTGAAATCACTGCACATTTTACTGCTTCAGTCAACGTGCTCAACGTGAGCCGGCGCTTTTTGAAATCCACTGGAAAGACAGGTTGTTATCGGGGCTCCTACTTTTAAGTTCTCTTTTAAACTAGACCTTTATTATCATCACCAATATCCAGTGTGTGATAGCAGGTCGCTTGAAACATTAAGAAAGTACTTTTTATATCAGTGAAACGTGTCATGAAGTCTTTGGATCTGGGCGTCAAACACGTTTTAGTTCAGCCCAATTTAATCTCCTATTATAAGAACCTTTTCATTAAACCTGTCATGGTTTATCTTTTTTGTGGCACAAAGTATTGAGATGAAAAAGTCTATAATTTTGCAAAACCAAACCATTCCTGTATGACATTTTTACAATTTCCTTGGTGGTTTGACCAGATTGGAACCTGTTGGACGCCGGTTTTGGCCCGCGGGCCTTTTGTTTGACACCCCCGCTTTGGATCATCTGCATTTTAACCAAAGTTCTTTGGTTTAAATCATTTGCAGCTAGAGCTAAACTCGGTAGAGCGCAGACCTTCGCCAACACCACATTTGTTTGTGGAACTGAGTTTGCTAGCACGTTAGCCGTTAGCTCATTTCGATGATAACTAGCCTGTCAGGTAGAAACATCACTGTGTGAAACACTGAGCAGGGAGCGTCTCCATGGCAACAGACGCTGATCTCCTTTAACCTCCTCCATGAGGTGCCTCTCTCATCTGCTTTGTATGGGACATTTTCTCCCAGTTTCTTGGGATTTCTTCAGAAACAGTCAGCTGTTAACGTCGAGAAATGTAAACTATTAGTCCATTCAGGTTAATAGTTTTTGCGAAAAGTTGGTAAAATACATACAAACAAGCCGATAAATAAATACATGCAGACAAAAAAATAACCTTCCCCCAACGTTGGCAGATGTAATTATTCTATTTAGAACTTTTCTTTGGTGCATACGGAGTTACAGCGTCAGCGAGAGAATGGCTGTTTGGTGTTCATCACCAACGCTTGGCCTTTGACCTTCAACATCTGACACTTCCATTTAAAGGTCATGATGACGAATCCAGACACAGGTGTGTTGCGAGTCGCTCCCTCAGCCAAACCCATCGCCGAGCCCATGCGCTAACCAGCGCTAGCATCCAGACAATGCACTAAACAGTCCAAGATTCCAAGCATCTTCCAGCCAGTTGTCCTGCTTCTCTCATCAGCGGCGCTCCAGCCAGTAATAGAAATCCAGCGCAAAGGACAGATTCCCTCAGGAAGCTCGGCCACGGCTCTGGCTTAATGCATGCCACACATGCCCCGCACATTTTACTTTTTTTCCCAACCCCATGGAAACCGAATGAGTTCAATACCGAGCAGTCCTTTCTGGAACGATCAAAGTCTCTCCAAGAATGCGACTGTAAAGGATGAATCAGTACGCAAAGACAGTTTGCAGCGACTCTTCCCGGTGTCTATTTATGTCACTTGGCCTTTTTTAATGTATTTTTTTCCTCCTGAGTATCTGTCATATCCATCTCGCTATTAGCGCTGTGCTGTAAACAGTGTTGAGGAGCATGACTCACGCCGCTGCAATGAAAAACCGTGGACGTCGCTGGAGGCGACAGTCACAACTGAAGGTGCGAGAAAGAAACGAAAGACCGAGACGATTGCTCCGTTTAATCACCATTATTTTCACAAACTAAATCACCTGCATCAGGAGAAAGGAAGTCAAGAGGTTTTTGTTTAGCGAAAGTAATAGTCAAAGACAAATAAATTGCAGGGCCAAAGCTATGAAAGCGATACTTTCTGGTTTTCCAAGAACGGCCACCGCGAACCCACACGGAAACACAACACAGATGATCACATCGAGACATGTGTAACTGTAATGGCTCGGTGTTTTCACAGCTGGGATCAGAGGAGCGAGTACAAACAGCGACATGGACCGTCACCGCGCGTGTGTGTGTGTGTGTGTGTGTGTGTGTGTGTGTGTGTGTGTGTGTGTGTGTGAGCTCGGGGTGGCACACGCACACACAAATTGCACTAATACACATTCACACACGAGAGAAGCGGCGGGGGATTAGCCGACATCCTCAAAAAGTCTTTTCGTCTTAACTCTCCAAGCGCTGACCTCCTGACCTCCTGACGTGCTGGCGTGCGTTCGCTTCAGTGACCCAGTTTGTTCTGCAGGATTTGGTTCCGGGAGCTTGTTTACATGTTTCACGGGTCAAAGGTGCAGCGTGCCCGCATTGGCTTGTGTCTCCTGAATAACAATAACAACAATAATAATAATAATAATATCCTCATGCCTTTTCCTGAACCATATTTGACGGGGCTCCAGGTCTGTGGAACAGGGAGTGTATTTCCAGAGTGCTGGTTTCCCCATCTGTGTGACCACAGCGCTGGCCCGCTCTCCCTGCGTCGCTCTGCCCACCGTTCCCACGCCTCCTCCTGGGCTCAATACATATTTAGGGAAATACTGAGCAGCAAATCATACGCTCCGTCGGTGCACCCCCAAACCCACTACCAGCAACCTTTTAAAAGAGCTTGAGCAGAAAGACTGAAACCCAGCGCTTTGTTGGTGCTGGACCGACTCCGTCTTTATCAATCCAGGTACATTACATGCTCTCTTTCACCGACTCCGATTTAGACAATCATCCACAATGGAGCCACAGAGCGGTCGCTCCTAACCAGAGAATATGTACTGTTGGCTGGAGCCGTACTTGCTGTACGAAGAACTATTGAAAAAGTCTGAGAAGAGCTTCAGTCGGTGAACCGTCTTGCCAAAGCAGACACAGAACCGACATTCACGTGCCGGTCATACAGATCGATGATTGCACAGCCACTTCCTGTGTCCATTAGTAAAACTACCACGATGCACTTTAACAGTGCTGTCGGGTACAAATGATACCAGGAAGCGCTCGCTCGTGCTACTTCCTTGTGCGGGGAGATGAATGACAAATGGATTCCTCTGTGCGCCGGCGTTGTGTCCGGGGGTTCAACCGGTGCCGTGGAACCATTGGAGCACACGCAAAAGCCGAGGCCCTTAATTGGCTGGAAGGTCTTTGTGCACGTGAAAAGTGCTCGGGTCGAGTTGTGTGCATGAGTAATGAATAAGATCCTGGCACGTCGCAGCGCAGCTCCTCTAATGCACTCCCGGCAGACCAGAAGGAAATAAACAGATAAAGATGAAGTGAAGGCAGTGGAGGGGGAGAGAGAGAGAGAGAGAGAGAGAGAGAGAGAGCGAGAGAGAGAGACATCCAGCCAAATAGCGAGACTGAAGCATGAGAGGGCAAAAGAAGGAGAGGAGGGA
>OMNM01060735.1:0-17284 GCA_900302745.1 Parablennius parvicornis | reverse complement strand
TACATTTTTTCTGCTAAATGATGAGCCACTGATGAGCTACTTAAAACAATGATAATCTAATCAAATCAGTTTGATTTTATTCTCTTTGATTCAATTTGATTGACAAAAACAGATATGCCTCCATTATTGTACTTATGGACTTTTGTAATTCAAATCTAATTGGGTTTGTAATGAAATTACTAAAGCAAATGAACAGTTGAAATAAAACAAAGTTGTTGTTTTTTTTTTTTTAATATATATAATCTGCAAACACTACCTCACTGCCATGAAATGCAACTAGTAACATATGATAAAAAATGTTTAAAACCTTCATTCTTTGGTTAGCACTGTTGATCTGTTTATCTATTGGTATCAGCATTAGTAACAGCACTGGTTAGATCTGGATGATGTTTTGCAGTCAAACACTGATCACAAACAGCTTTAAAAGCTCCTCCATGTTTTATTTATAAGATATTCAACACGTACGGCTTGTCATGAGTAGAATATGCGCTTTATGTGTCCCTGTCCTCTGGAACAGACTTCAGATCTGTTTATATTTTGTTAAACGGATTGTGACAAATATAAAAATTCCCAAGCCCATGAATCACCACTTCTCCCTTTGACTTCAGTCATTCAACATATGTGCAGCATAAAAAAATTTTTCCATAAATCTGTGAATTCATCTGAGCTGCGTTGCTGAAAGCTTGTTTAAACATTGTCACACTGAGAGCATGCGATATGCTTGGTTTGCAGGCTGGAAACAATCCAAACATCTTTAGATTTCCTTTCTTTTCTACCCTTCTTTTCTAGCCCAAAACAAAAAGGGGGGGACATTTGACAGCAGAAACAAGAAACATTGACCAACACGACTTATTCAAAACGAGGACCAAGTTTATTATTTATTTATAATACAGCCGTTCCCCCGCAGAGATTTCTAATCTCAACAAAGGGAGAACACGTCATTTACATGAAGGATTGATGACGGAGTGGGTAAACGGCGCAGTGTGACCACAGCTCACCTCTGTCTTTATCAGAAACATGTGGGACGGCCTTTCGGTGCGTTTCAGATGTTTGACATCGGTGTGGGACGATATATGCCAGAGTGCACGACCGTGCCTGCTCATGGCTGAAAACATGATGGTGGATCGCTGGGAAGAGCTGGCCAGATGAGGTGGATGCACACAGCATGTAGAACATCATCTGCTTCTTCTTGAGATGTGTTTTTAAGCAACTAAGAAAATATATCAGTTCCAAAACAACCTGGGGTGTATTTATTTTTTTTACTAAAGCAGAACTGCAACCACTAAAGTATATTAAAGTCAAATTATGAACATAAGACTTGATAATAGGCTACAATGTCATCAGTTTTATCCCACTTTTTAATCTGTGTTATTAAAGTAATGTACTAGTTAATTCTCCAAAAATGCTACTTTTAAACAATTCAAACCATGTAGTTGTGTAATAAAGTTTGACACGTTGAAGGTGAAAATTTTCAATACTGACATGTAACAGTTCTGCAGCGAAAACACGCGTCCATCTGTAAAGTAACAGTCACCTCTGATCCTGCGTCTACACACATATCTACAAAAACAAGGCTGTCTCTTCAATTCTTTATTATGTGCTGCATTATTTTTCAAATTGATATAAACTCATATTCAGTTTGTGGTTCCTGCTTTTTTCGCATCGTCAAATGGCTGAGCCATTTGAGAAATTCAGAGATTTCGATTGTGCTTCGTGGCCACTGTGATGATTTCACCAACATGGTGACATTTAAACTTTAGTCATCGATGGGGCTGGGGGTGATGGAGGTGGGAAATTAATTCCAATCAGCTCATAAAATTTCGAGTGACAGCCCCATGAATTGATAACTTTAATAGCTGGACCGTTTGACTTGAACAGATTGTGAAAGCTGAAGTATTGAGATGGCACGCGCAGATCAGTTGTGAGATTAAAAACTGCAAGAAGTCACTTGTGTTGTATAATTTGCTGGAAAATGTGCAGGCCTGTGTTCAACACAAAAATGTTCCCAAGCAACAAATGCAAAACTCGCTGAAAACACCAACTGAGTTTAGAAACTAGAGAAATATGACTAGATGTGTTACAAATTATATTTTCTTCTGATTTATAGGGGCATGTTTGATACTATATGTTTCAGACTACACACACACCTGCACACATGCACACACACACACGCACACACACACACGCACACACGCACACACACACACATGCTGTGAGGCCTGCAGCCCCTTGAAAAAGACCAATGGGGAGCCTTGGAAAGGAGCTTTGTTGGTGGAGGGCAAGAGAAGGAGGGTCAAACAGGCTTTGGATGCATGAAGGAGCCTCAAGCGTCACATTTGGGTCCAATCAAATCAGTGATGTTTTTGGCTACAATATATAAAACAGATGGACCGAAATCGGGAGCAGTACGATTCTTTTGTAGGGAAGCTGTTTGGAGTAGAGAAGTGGCCTTCTTTTAACTTTAGCTTTGCAGCTTTATTTTTTAATTCTCTTCCATTATTTAGACTGTTCTGTTGGTCGCTGATTGGCTGCAATTAGCTGAACTCCTGGATTGCTTATGTTCAATTCAATTCAACTGTATTTATATAGCACCAATTACAACACAGTCATCTCGAGGTGCTTTTAAGAGAAAAACCCAACAAATCCAGACTTCTGTTTCTTCTGGAGCTTGTGTGGCCTCCTGTTAACATGAATATTTCTCAACCCTCCGACCCGCCCGTAACATGAGCCCGAATAGATTTGAGTACAGATTCGGTGTGAATGCCACATCAGGAGGAGTGTCTCTGGACATGCTAAGTTGTCTCACACCCTCAAGCGACCTCTCACCTCTTAGGAAAGCAGCAGGGGAACACCGGGTGCTCGAGGGGGGGGTGTGGAGGAGGTTGTTTTAACCACAGGGTGAAAACTGGAGGGCAGGTGCTCACCGCGGGGGCCTCTTCCAGCAGTATAAAAGACCATGTTCCCCCGTGATGGATGGGTCAATCTGAGATGCCAGGCCTCTTTGGGGCAGAGTCCACAGCAGGGGAGGCACCATCTGGGAAAAGAATGTCAAGGCTGGCCCTACGGTGGAGATTTATGCTTGAACCTCAGGTTCAAACGGCCGCGTCTGACACTGCAGAGACGAGGTGGCAACGGCAGCTTTCCTCCCTCCCCGTCCAAAAAGGAGTCCAACCATTTCTGTCTCTGGGGACGTCGGGAGAAGGAAGGCAAGCGAACAATGTTAGGGTCAAGTTTTTCCAACCTGACAGCCCTCTTTTTGTCCTTCGGTGTCAGAGAGAAATACTTTTAATCTTACAGGTAGCCAGAAAAAAAGCAAAAAACAAAGACGTAAACATCAGGAATATTGAGAAAATGTAGAGCAGAGATTGGCATATTCATTCATTGGAAAAGCCACAAAAATGTAACTCCCAAAACCGGTTTGATGATTCGGAACAGCAACACAAGGATTTATGAGAATTATGGCAGTCTTGTTGTATGATTCTATTTTTAGCATATCAATGAGCGATATAGGATCTTCATTAATGCCTGGTTCAAATGTGCTTAAAATGACAGTCGTCCTACCATTACATCTGAGTTCAGTCATTTTGTGTCACCAGTTGTGCTGAAGAAGGAAAGGGTGTGCAAATACATTTTCACTTTAAAAAAAATAAGAAGGTTTTAGTAATTAAATAAAAATGGAAAATAGGGTTGAAAGTGAAATCACATGAAAGCAGGGAACTGTAATGTTGGCTCTATCCAAAACTGTGAATATTTATTCAAAAAAAAATATGGATAAAGTTAAAATAAATTAATTAAATGTGGACTTCAAGGTGCACTGGGTGGTATTGTGGGAAGAAATTGGATGAAGAAAGTGCTTTTCAGTTTTCTTTGTTAATATAATTTGTTTTGTTTTGGGGATTTTCATGGACTTTTTAGAAGTGGCGAGGTGCTGAAATCAATTATGGCCACAGACACAGCCCTGGGAGTCAGGAGTGAGTGAGTGCGTGCATGCGTGCGTGCATGTGTGATACAGGAGAAAGCTCAATGTACCATGTGGAGCTGATTTCATCCCCCTGCTCACGCTGTGGATAATCTGGAGAGTGTAGAAGCATAATGCGTCTGTGCGTTTACTCAGTGTAGCAGCATATACAAGGAACGAGACTCCATCTGTGTTTTCTGATGTGTACAGAACATAAATATATACAAAGACACATACAACGTAGCCCTTACATGGAAAATATATACGGGGGAACAGGAACAAGGAAAACTTGCAAGTAAACATGCTTCATACAACAGAAGTTCGGAGGCTTTGCATGTAAAACAGCCAAACAGAGACTGGGCGGGTCATCCTTCTGATGTGAATGATTACATTTCACTGGAAAAAATTTTTTTTTTTTTTTTTAAAGGTCTGTAAGTGTTTAAAACAATTTAATGCATTTTTTTTGTAACAATTTAAAATTTAGCATGAAAAATAAATGCAACTTGCATGTATTTGCAGATTGACCCTCACAGGTACATTACAACCAATCAGGAAGCTACGTCACTGCAAATCACTGACCTCTCGGCCCGGGGTCTCAGCATTGCGCTATGTCCACTCTCTCAAAAACACCAGTTTTACACAAAAATTATACAATCTGATTTAGAACTGTGTTGGGAGCAACTGCCGAACACAGTCTGTGATGACACTTAGGGTTTCCTTCATGCCAAAACACAGCTAAACTGTCGATTTTCTAACAATTTTTTTAAGTTGTATTATGGAGTAAATTGACAACCCGGCAACCACAGCCAAGATCAGAAGCCACGGTGTCATCCAGAGGCTGCTGAAATACAAGACTATTATCATTACGATACAATGCAGCTGTTTGTTTTAATGTGTCCTGTGAGCGATTGGATATCTCATAAGCTGTCCTCTAAGCAGAGCAACAGAAGCCAAAAACGGTGCATATAAAACAGTCCCACCACCTTGATGCTGAGCAAGTTTGTCACTTCTTTCTTGCCATTTTGGTTGTAATAGCAGCCTTTAAAAAGGCAGGCATCATGCATGGAATGGATTAGAATAAATGGTAAATTCAATCTTGTATACTCTTGATGTGTCACCCGATCGGGCATACGTAACCTCTGGCAGTGTGAAGCAGAGTCTGAGCAATGTTTTGTTTGGAACTCTCAAACTTTGTCTTTTGCCATCGCCATAATTTAACCAGGCCTGTCGTACCAGAATTCCGAGATTATTTGATTAGGCTGGGCAGTGAAGGAAAAGCATGGCCATGTTTACTTTCCTCCTGCCGCCATGTGGTGCAGTGAAGATAACGATGACGCTCTGAAACATAGAAAAATGTGGGCACAGCGATTACGGCAGAAGCACTTAGAAGGAGGTGGTTTAGCGAGATGTTTGAGGTTGGAAAAGCCCTTGGCCAGGTTTTAAGTGATGTGTCTCCCCGAAGAGTTCAGGATCACTCTCGGTCTTTTTACTTCGCTTCCCAGCAGGACTCTGCAGGTTTAATGTGCTGTGCCTCAGGCCTGTTCCATCTGCCTACACACACACACACACACATACAGTGGCAATGCTAGTTCAAGTCGGTACTATCACACACCTCTGGCCAAGTGCTGAGAGGTGATTTTGTCTAACTGCACACTGACTTTCCTTCTCTGAAATCACCACAGACTGAGAGTCAGCATGAGGAGTTTTAATGTTAATGTGTGAAAACAGGAACAAAACAAAAGCATGTTATAGGCTCTATAAGTCTGCTGAATGTTTGCAGTTAGTACTTATAAAGTTTACTTCTAGGGTGGAAAGAAAATATCAACAGACATCAGGAAATACTTTATAAAAGAGCACTTCCTATGCTATTGCCCCAGGTTAGGTTGGACAAATAGTACAGTACATTGAGGGCACAAATAGACAGAAGTCTTACAATGACATGTTTGGATGGATGAAAGTTAACGTCTGCTTACGACACCAAATTTGTGCCACCCTGGATACATCGTCATATCTGGTCTAAAATCTAACTTAAGTGATTAGAAGTTCTTGTTTTTTTGTTGTTTTTTTTCTTTTAGCTTTTGAGTGAAGACAACCTCCTCTTATAAGCAAATATTCAACATATAAAATTCAGTAAATGTATATCTCCCAGGGTTTTATGAATGTGGAAAGCATTATACTGTTTCTATTATACACACTACTCTATTCAGCGTCCAAAATCACATGTCAACATCTTTGACTTGATAAAATGGTCTTCATGTGTAATTTTAAATGTAATTGTTTGTTAAGTCACTATCATTTATTTCAACAATCACCAAGAGATAAGGCTATAGATTTGTGATTTATGCCCTCCAAAGACTAAGATAAAGACCTTTAATCACCTTGTTTTAATTTATTTCATTTATTTCTTTGTCAAGCACTGTAAACCATGGTCCCTTGCCATCTTTTTTTTAACAATATTAGTTAACAAAAAGCCCCAAATTCAAAGGTCGTTCAATCTAATTATTAGGTTAAAAAGGATAACTTGGTTAAGTAAATGAGATTAGCAGTTAAGAGGCCAAAACTGACCCACCAGAAGGTCTAAAGAAATACTTTGTATGTAAAAATGACTATAAATATTTGAGTCTGACTAACCAGGGAGAAATGTCTTAAAGAAAATATTTCCATTGAGCACTGCCACATAATAAGTAAAATCAGCCCTGAAAATAGAAACTTCATTTTCATGTTTGTTTTTGACAATAAACAATGCATTTTTACTTGGATATTATACAGCTGACAGAATAAAAGGTTCTTTCAAGCAAGCCTGTAATTACTTGCAGATCTGGAGAATCTTGGGAGAAATTAATCAATTCATATTGAGTTGAACACATGTGGAGTGTGTTCATCTTGCTCGTCTGTTTTCTGTACTTCTTTTTGCAGGAATTACTCGTGTGGCCATCTCGTGCTTTGCCTCATTTTGGAAACGGCGCCCAGCAGCTATGGGTCAAATCCTGTTACCTGCTTTAAAGTTCAGACTTCGAATCAGTAAGAAGAATTCATACACTTTGCTTTACTTGACTAATGTCAGTTTTCTTCCAGCTATACCTCCACACAAAATGTGTCCTTGTTGCAGTGTCACAACTCTGAATGAATGCCAAACCTTTATTTACACTTGAGCCCGTGTCTGGTATTTGAGAGGTCGCCGTGGGTCACTTGCTAACCTGCTGCCACCATCGCTAAAATTAAGAGGGCTGGTTTTCCTTTTTTCTTTTTCTTTTTCCTTTTTCTTTTTTTCCAACCCTCAGATTCCGCCGATGGAGCTATGTGGGATTATATTTCACAACACAAACTGTCAAAAGGGGAAATGATCCATGACTTATGCCGGAGTGGTAATTTGTTCATGTAATGGAGCGCTTGCGTTTGTAGGAAGTGAATTAATTTAAAGACTTTGGACCTAATGAGGCAAGAACACTCACAGATTTCAAAATCATTTGTCTTTCGCATCTGGGTTTAAAAACCCAGCGTCAAATGTCATCAATCAAAGTGCAAACCGAAGCCAAAACAGCATGGCTCTGACTAATAAATCCTAATTATTTTGTTTTCGAAACTAAAAATTTGTCACTAACACACAGTTGTGAAGCTGCTCAAAAGGTCAATTACTATGATTGGTTATGTGTTTTTGTTCGGGATTTCTTTGTGTTTACCGCTGAGAGCAGCACTAATTTAAGAATGTATGATGTTGTAAGGCTCTTTGCGATTTTTTTCCTTCAGCTTACCCTTTGAAAAAAATAGTTTTAAAAAATACAAATTTCAGGTATTTCCTGCCATATTTTATAAGATTAACATCATAACTATCAAACTCATCAGAATCCTAATTTAGGAGCCACATACATCTTTTTGTCACGACAAAACACATTGGAATATAGACGTAGTCATTCAGTTTGTGACTAGAAAAGTGGCTTGTTTTGCCTCGTGAAGAGTGTGTGAAGTTGGCTAGGGTTCAGATTCTGACGTGCCCTTCTCCATATGAGGGGAACATCGGGTTTGGGTCATCCAGAAAGCACCTCTGTGACTGCAGAGCTGCTTGTAGTTTACTCTGAGTTGTAAAATATCCCCGGAAAGCCCTTCACAGTGTGAGTCTTCCAGCTTCGGTATCAGTTAGGGGTCAAAGAGCAAAGCCCCACAGAAGGATCCGCTTGTCACTCTGATCCAAAGACATCCTGCGAACATAAAAACTGGGCAGTGTGCTGCTGTGTTTTATGGTACAATGGCACTGTTTTTGGATCCTATACCACAGATTTAGAAGGATTTTCCTACCTATTTTCAACTAGTAATATGTGACTCTGTCCTGAATGGTTTGTCGCTTGAGAGGGAAACATCAAGTTACTAATGAGCAGCTTGGATCTCATTTATTAATTCAGCTTTGAGGAATAACTGCTTGTAAAACCAAAATGGGAATTCTTCAGTAATTAAAGAAGATATAAAAGTGTCTATTTGGCTGCTTTTTTGCTACACCAAGTCAATGAAAATTGCGCAACATATCCATCCAGTTTTTAAAACCACAAATCTTTCAACTAGGATTCAAACCAAATCTACTCAAGGACAAAACTTAATGCAACTAACAATTGAACGAGCCATCCATCTTTTATTGTGGTGGATTCAATCCCAGCTGGCTATGGCTGAAGGAAGAGTGAAATTGAAATGTACAAATGAAAAAAAACACTCAACTGTGAATTAATTTGAAGCTTCAGTTTTCATGCTGGTTTATTGGGTATTATGCACTATAACTGAGATGACTGAACTCCTAAACTGAAAACATGAAATGTTGGACTGTTATACACTAAAACGAATACTTTCAGTATCATACAAAAGTATTCATGCAACCTCTGTCAATCCGTCTACTGTTTCAAACCATGTGCATCTCTAACGTGGATCTGGTTATCCCAAAGTCCGTCTGCCCATCCCACAGCTGCTCTGAAGCCCCATACTGAGTCAATTAGGCCCGTACAATGGGAACATCAATTACGCCAGGCAGGCACCATCTATATGACACTGGAGCTCTAATGAGATTAATTGCTTTTGAATGGGATAAATTCCTTCCTCGGTGTCAGTGCGGTGAGAGTGTGATTGAAGTTAACAAGCTCATTAGTGCACTTGGAGATGATGTCCGGAGCCGTATGGGCTGGCTCTCAGTTGGCAGTCGGGGGGCCCCGAAAGATAACAAGATTCTGCGCTTTGAAAAAATAACTGGATCAAAAATGTCAAGTTTATGTACTTGGCGTATGTAAATTCCTCTTTTTAACTGAATCACGTAAGTTTAATATAAAAGGTTGAGCTGGATGCAAAGTCTTCCTGAGTGGACAAAGTAGGTCAGATCTTTAAGATAAAGTAAATCTTTTTCAGATTTGCAGGATAACTAATCAAACTTTACTTTTTTAGAGTCACCTGCAGTGAAAAGCAGGTGACATGGGACATAGGGCACACACTGTATGTGGCATATTTACTTCCTTGTAATGTAAAAAAAAGAATTTCTTTGAAATATTGTGCAAAGTTTTTTCTTGGTTGTAGTAGACACAACATTATATTTCCAGTATACTCAGAATTTTGTGAAAGATTTAGTGAGCTGCTGCAGAGAGGATGAAGAGCGAAGTGCAGCTCCAGAGCAATTGGTTGCAGACCCACGTTTCAGGAATCTATAGGGAACTTTGGGGGCGACTGTGGCTCAGATGGTGAAGCGGATCCTCTTTGAATCACAAAAATGCATTTTTCAATCTGCCCATACGTCAAAGTGTCCATGAGCAAGACAGTGAAACAAAAAATTGCTCCAAAAAGGATGGACTTAGTGACTTGTCACCACTGAATTTGATTAACAATAAAAAATTAAAATAAAAAAAAAACAACACTGTGGAGAATATATACTGTACATGAAATCCATTTACCATTTATCAAAGTTAAAGTGCCACAACTTGTGTGGGGATTGAATTGTCTTGTAACCAACTGCTTCTAACAGTCACCTTAATCACTACGTGTGTTTATTGGGGACTTTGTGGTTTCCCAATGTGTTTATGAACTCACAAGGCATATGGGCAGAAAAGAAAACTCACATCTGGGATGGTCGTCCATTGTCTCCATTGATGTCCTTCAGCTTGTTGAGGTGGGCAACCTAAATTAAACTCTCTTCAGGGCCAGTCTATTGGGCAAGAGTTGGTGTGTTCCACTGTATAAAAATGGCTGGAATAACTATTTCAGCCAAAAAAAAAACAAAAACAAAACAAGGTCAAAGCATCAGATTTAACTTGCTGACTCATATTCAGATACTGTGGAGATTTTACTTCAACTTGAATGTGGAGGCTATCAGGTGATGGCTCAGAATAGTTACTATTCCACCTCTGTTCATTGTAATGGAAAGATATATCTCCGATCACAACACTGTGGCTCATTCGTGTGCTTTTGATTTGAAGTCAGACACCAATGGATGCCAGCAGCGTTGTGAATTGCATTGTGTGCACAGATAAGGCTTGGATCAATTTGTTATCGCTTTATGTCATTCTTGATGAGGAAAAGTTACTAAAATTAGTACCAGATGTTTGGTTTTTTTTTTTGCTCTTATCTGAAGAGTCAGGGTCCCGGAGCCTGACTGCATGAAAAATGGAGAATCTACTAAAATAGGGTCCGGCTTTACATCTTAGCTTTGATAGTTGTCAAGCCTTTGATTTCACCAACAAATGAATAAAAGTATGTAAAAGAATGAAGTAGCAGGAGTAAAAGAGTAAAAGCGAGGGGGTGACTGGGCTGCAGATGGACAACTGTGACCAGCAGTGTGTGGTTTTTCACATGGAGTTGTAATGAGAACCTGCTGGGGTTAAGCGTAGGCCTTGAATCAGCTCAACTCGATCACAGGCCTCTGGTCTTAACTGTATGTGGAACTGTATGTGTAATAGAGAGTGCACATAATCTGAGTTTGGAGAAATGAAGCCTTGAAAATACTCGATCTGCTCCTGATTATCTCCACTTGAGATGCAGCTCCTCATTCACACAATGTTTTTTTTTAATTTTTCTTTTTTAATTTTTCGTCATTTTAGGAGAGGAGATGAAGCTCGCCGGATACATCACTTGAAGAACTTCTCCGAAGGGCTGTCTGCCAGAACAGTTTGTATATGCAAGTGCATCATGAACATATTTACAGCTGATCCCAGTCATGTGAAATGACCAGCTTGGGGGGGGGCTAGTGGCAGGTTAATGGGGTTGCTCAAGCCCTTAAATGACTGGATAAGAGTTTCTACAGAGACCCAGATCGAGGGGCAAGGAGAGGAAGATTTACTCTGTAAAAGCAAGTTAGATGTTTCACCACAGACAGAAAAAAACATCTCTGGGCTCCTTGTGCTTTTAATTTTGATAGATTTGAAATGCATGTTTGCCCTTTAAAGGGTCACTTCACCCAAATTACAAACGGCACTGTGGGCTGTTTTTACTGGAATCGTCTTCTGATGTGTTTCAGAGCGTTTTCTCTGCGCTTGCCAAAGTAGGCTTATGTTATTTGAAACTTTTCTTATTGTTGTTTGTCTTAATAGGTAATTATGTGGACAGAAGATAAATGATGCACTTCCAAAGTAGCAGGTACTGTTACAAGAGCAAACAAACGCGTGAACCATTCTCAACTTTCTAGTTTTCAAAAGTGAAGATTTAACACTGCCACTTTATGCCAATTTACTCTTCTAACAGTTTGAAGACAAATTATTGAACATGTATACATGATTTGATTCATCACAACCTTGAATAAAGTGCACTGTCCTCCTTCAGTTGTTCTTCAATTAATTGGTTTTATAACCTTTTGTACAAAACTCTCAAGCAACAAGCATTTTTTTAGATCCATTTTAGGGTTTAGAAAATGTCATTCTTTGACATGTAGAATCTAATTTTGATGACCTCAGAGCAAAGTCTTGTGCCCCCCTGTGATCTCTGACGAGTCCCCAACAGGTTCCAGGACCAGAGACTGGGGGCTATTGCTTCATAACAGATGAAAATGATCTCAAAATGTTACCAAGAAGAAATCATTGATTTATTTTGGTCTTTTTAAAATAATTAGTTTTGTGAATAACATAAATAAACCTAACTAGATACATCAGTCCTCACAACAAGGTTTCTTGGAGGAAAATCAGTTTATTTAACTGAATCTTCATTGGAAAATTCATTTCACAACCAGTTCTACAGTGCAGCACTTAATTCGTGACACACCTTTTTTTATATCCTAGGTCAAATGGTTTAGAGAGGCTTTGTCATGTTTTCATATGGAAAGAAAAACATATGGGATTTCACGCTGAAATATCCTCCTTGTTCAGTTGAGCAAAAAAGGGGCACTCGTAGACCAATAAACTTTAATGGTATGTTTAATTAAGAACATATAAATTAGAAATACGTTCCCAAGTCATATACTATTTATAAATGCTGCAGATTCATGAACACGTCTGAGCTATTGAAGAAATACTCAATGTCCATTTAGACTGTGCAGGAATCAATGTGTTGCATTGTGCAAACTGATCACATTTTAACGCTGATTGTTGTTCATGTCGTTGTTGCTGGAAATACATGTTGCTGGTGGGTTTTCAGCCTCTCGGATGTAATTCAATTCACCTCCATTTACTGTGTTGGCAGCAGGCTTCTCTACATCAGATAGAAGGAAAACCAAAAACATCTGCATATCTACAATCCACAAGGGGTAAGTGGGAAAATATGTTTGTGTAATTTGGGTGAACTGACCCCTTTTAGCAAGAAATTCCATGAGTCTTACATTCGGGATTGGGGCACCCACTCCCATCAACTGGTTTCAAGGGGGAAAGAGTGAGTTTGAGTCTGAGAAGAACCACACGGCTCTCTGCAGAGCGGCCTGCGGCTCATGGGGGTCTGGGAGCGGACAGGAGCCAGAGCTGCAGTGCCGGAGGAGGCAGATTTGGTTTCACCCCTGGGTGTTCTGAGTGGAGGTCTGCTTCTCACACCAGGGCAAACCATATTTCACCATGTGGTATGAACCTGCAGACCTGCCCAAAGGATTTCACCACTCCTAATGATGGAAAATTAACGCTCCACTGAACTGAGGTAAATGCCCCTACTGACATTTGCAGAGTATTTACAGCACGGCTCTAAAAAGAGCAACTTAAGGGATCACTCAGGATATATTTCTGTTGATTTGAGCGTAATGAGGAAAACCTGTCAGACACGTTTTGTTATGATTTCTACAGAGTGCAGGAGATGAAATAGGGAGGAAAACTGTCCGAAAAACGACTAGTGATAAAATATTGTGAGCCATAATTAGAAATCAAAAATACCTCTCATACCCAGAGGAGCAACAAATGAGGACTTGGGTTTTCCTTTGACTGAGTAGATAAATTTGTCCTGCAGCTCTGCCTGTTAGGAGGAGCCCCAGTGTGCTGAAGAAGAGGTCTTTACGCACAATGAACAGACTCCTCCCAAACATGTCTGGAAGAAAACCCCTTGTTACAGTAGGAGCTGGCCACTGACAGAAGCTCTAACCACGCTGACGGATGCACAACAAAGACTGACTACCAGTCTACATTCATAGTTCGCATCTTTTACGCGCGAAGAAAATGAGAGCCCTTATTTCAACTGCAACAGTGTTGTGGGTGATGACGATACCATCGCTGGAAGCCATCCACGGACTGTACAACTTTGGCCAGCATGACTTATTCTACAAAAAGAACAACTGCAAGGCGATTCCAGCAAACCTCCTTCTCTGTCATGATATAGAGTACACAGAGATGCGTCTCCCGAACCTGCTCGGACATGAAACCATGAACGAAGTTCTGCAGCAAGCTTCCTCCTGGATCCCGCTGGTTCAGAAGCAGTGTCACCCCGACACAAGAAAGTTCCTATGCTCTCTTTTCGCTCCAGTTTGTCTGGACGATTTGGACGAGCCGATTCAGCCTTGCAGGTCTCTGTGTGAGAGCGTCAAGCGCGGCTGCGCGCCCATCATGTCCGCTTTCGGTTTTCCGTGGCCAAACATGTTGGACTGTGACCATTTCCCACTCGATAATGACTTGTGCATACCTCCTGCCAGCATCGAGAACGTCGTGCCAGTCACCAGAGAGGGTGAGCTGCTTTGAAATGGCACAAATGCACTTTTACGCACAAGATTGTGCGTAAAAAGGCTCATGCCTTTTGTTATTGTTATTACTTCCAAATGTTCACGTGTAGACAGCATCGTTTTTTATTCGTTGTAATTCTTATTGCTGTTCTACTATGGTCTAATTTGCTTCTGTCCTACCTTGTTGTTATAGTGGATGTGTGGATGTTGTGTAATATTTACCTCATCTCTTACTTTTAGTTCCCAGGGTGTGTGACGCTTGCAAAGAAACAGATGAAAATGACAACGAAATTGTTGACAACTTGTGCAAGAATGACTTTGGTAAGTCCGCTCACTCAATGTGATAGCAACTCCGGGAGGTCATTAAGGACAGTTCCAAGAAATCTAACATTACACGCTCTTCAATTCAATTCAAGTTTATTTCACCAGGCATGATTTATTATTCCCGTTTCATTGTCATCCCTCCCGTCGCATGCACATTACCACCAAACCATATGTAAACGGGCCAACAGCATTTCAGATGGCTTTCATAAGGACACGTCAAAAATTATTATTATTGAACACAGTGCCTTTCTCCATCCCTCTTTCTCTCCCCCTCTGTCGCCTGCACGCACACAAGCTCTGAAAATCAAAGTGAAGGAGATCTCTTACGTCAACGGTGACACCAAAATAGTGCCTGAGACCAAGAGCAAGACCATCTACATGATGAACGGAGTGACGGAGCGCGACCTGAGGAAGACGGTGCTGTGGCTGAAGGATGGACTGCAGTGCATCTGCGAGGAGATGAACGACATCAACGCCGCATATCTGGTCATGGGCCAGAAGATGGACGGCCACCTGGTCATCACCTCCCTCAAGCGCTGGCAGAAGGGCCAGCGGGAGTTCAAGAGAATTTCACGCAGCATCAGGAAAATGCAATGCTAGGAGACTCATAACTGCGTAAAAGATCACGTTTAGTTGAGGCCTTTCTTTGTTGTCCATTTTCACTTGACTGACACAGGCATTGCAATCATGCTTCTGTTCTGGTTTTGAGTTTAGCAAAGGGATTTTCTTGGCCTCAGAAGACACACTGATTTATCACTGAAACCCAGAAAATCTTCAAAAACATTGTTATATGGGGCACGCACGCAGAACACATTTATATTCCTGTGATGGTCATTCTTGCAGTTTCAGCCATTTAATTGCATAAACCGGATAGTCATAGGGTGCCCCCTAGCGGCCAGTTTGTTAATAAATCGTGTTCCCCTGGGAAAAGGTCCTGCAGTCACCTCATCAGTGTGGATGATTGCACTCAGATGGTCTTTAAGGTGCAGGGGAATAACAAATTACATGGTCAGTGTGAAAAGCTGCAGAGCATCGAGCCAACATTAAAACGGACTTGACTCTAATAATCATTGGCAGATGTGTCCCCCTGTTGAATCCCGGAATAAGGATGAGTTTTGTTCAGACTTTAAGATTTCTTTTCTTTTCCCTCCTGGAAGATGAATGAGATTTAAATCTTCAAAAGGGGCCAGTCGTCCACAAATATCCAATACAAATTATTTCACACAGGAGAGACTGAGGTATGACACTTTGGGATCAGTCATATTGGTAATTTCTACCAAGATTTAATTCACTATGCATTTTGTATTTCCCACCGTTTTCTCAAGCAAAGAAAATGAGAAATAGCTGGCTATGTTCTCTTCCTGTTCAAAATTGTATTATTCTTGATAAACGTTTTGTACTTGAGCCATCGCATAATTTTCTACCACCGTATGATGAAACAAATGTTTTTCTACTCTGGACTTTCATATTACATCTAAACGTGTGTGTGTGTGTGTGTGTGTTGATTTGCATCTTCATTCTGGACTGGTTTTTAAGGACACTTGAGGAATAGATGTCTGATTGGTTTGTGTGTGAGGTTTTTGATGAGCAGCAACTTGCTGAGTCCAAGCAATCACGTGGTTGTATGTATGTTCGCAATATAAAATATTTTAGAAAAGTATTACAGTGTAAATATCAAATACTGTCATTTATTCTTGTATGATGTTTCAGCAATTAAAAGCTGTTAACTACCCGTGTGAAATGACTTGCTGTGTGTTTTGCATGTGTGTGTGTGTGTGTGTGTGTGTGTGTGTGTGTGTGTGTGTGCGCGAAAGAACAAAAACATGTACTTCTGAAACATTGAAACATCTATGTTTTTTTTGTTTGTTTTTTTACTGTTGATTCAACACTACGGAAGAGGATTAGGGCCACTGAAGAAAAAAAATTCCGAGGTTGAAAAGAAAAAAAAAACACATCATGCTCCTCAGAAAAAAGTCAAAAATCCAAGTCGAGATTTTTTTTTTCCTCTGTGAAAAAAAAGTTGTTGTTTTTTTTATACAAAGTGGAAACGTCTGTCCATCCACATGCCAGCGCATGTTACTGCTAGTGCAAAATGCATTGCAGGCGGTTTAATGAAGTAGTGAAACGATGCTACAGAACAAGACTTTAGCCCAGGAACACCGTGCAGTTCTCATCAGTATCAGACTTTGGAGACAGTGCAGCCTGCAGCTTTAACACATGCTCGTTCCTCGAGTACGGAGGACAACGCCCCCGATCTCAGAGTGCCTATAAAATGTATTATTATTACTAAACAAGGAAATCCTGTGTGAAATCATTTGTCCATAAGCAGTAAGAAACCCTATATAGTCAGAATTAAGTGATTTAATGTGATTTTTTTGGCTCCACGAGCAAATGACGATGGATGCACAGACTAATGGAAGCTTCCAGTTTGTATTAAATTAAAAAAAAAAAAATTTTTCCTCAGTAGGAAAAAAAAACTCGACTTTGATTTTTGACTTTTTTCGAAGCCATGAGGTGTTTGTTTTTTTTCAACCTCCAAATTTTTTTTCTTCTTCCGTAAAAAAAAATCCAAAAATCAAAGTTGAGATTTTTTTTTCCACAGAGAAAAAAAACAGTAGAAAATCGAAGTAGAGATTCTTTAGGGCCACCGAAGGAAAAAAAATATCTGAGGTAAGAAACAAAAAAAAAAAATCCTCATGCATTTCAGTCGAAAATCAAAGTCGAGAATTTTTTTTCCCACGGAGGAAAGTTTCTTTGTTTTTAAATTTAATTGAATTTAATTTTTTCATAGAGGAAAAAAAAATCTCGACTTTGATTTTTGACTTTTTTTTCTGTGTAAAAAAAAAAACTCGACTTTGATTTTTGACTTTTTTTGAAAAAAAAAGTGCTTATATTTATAATTAAAAAAAGACATTTTCCTCTGTAGG
>OMNM01060646.1:0-12990 GCA_900302745.1 Parablennius parvicornis | reverse complement strand
CCCCCCTGTGTCCCCCCCCCCCCCCCCCTTTTTTTTTCTGGAGGGATTGATGCACAACTGAAGGTGCAGCCAAGGTATGGTGATTAGGGATGGTTTTGTTGATCCCCAGGAATGATCATGGTATTGATAACGTTTCAAACAAACCCATAATCAAAGGGTTTCCTGTTGAAGTTGTAATCTTTTCTGAAATGGGGCTTTGTTAGCCCCGGTGTCATTTGGTTGACCAGGAATTATTTGGCGGTAAGCTAATGGGGGCTGGTTTTGAGTGGTGCGGAGCCAGGGATCATATAGGGGGGCTCCAGGTGGTGTGGCCCAGGGCTCTGATGTACTGCTCCTTTTTAATCCCAGATGACATTGCAAAATCCCCAAACCCCCTGTCCCTGTATAAGACTGTATAGGACCAGATGATTTGTTTAAGGAGCACATATCATGTATCAAACCGAGAGAAGAAGGAGCTACACTGTTTCATGCTCAGCCTGTGGCCATTGGTTATATTGAAGATAGGAAAAAATTCACGATTCACTTCACTAATGTATCACTTTGCATTTTTTCCCTCATTAGTACAATTTTTTTTCTTTTTAATCCCATTATGAATTTGGTATTTACCAAGTGCAGGATGAGATATTTCAATCTTCTGCAATCATCAAACACCTCTGGAACCCCAGTTTGTTGGTTACAGTTGAAAAAAGTAGCCTAATTTTTAAGCTTAACATGAATAACACATTGTTTTCTATGTGTGCCAAGAGTCCCAGAATACCTTGGCTGTCAGTGCCCTGGAGAACAATGGCCTCCCAGTGCTCCTATCCAGAAATAGTCCATAGCTCACTGATGGAGAACATATTTCCCAATAGCAGGTGTCTGAGTCAGTCAGTGCTTGATCCTCACCATGACTGTAAATGAAAGGGCCAGCTCGTCCAGGTGCGGGAGCACCTCTTTGGCCCTCTCAGGTTTCTCCTTGATGGAGGAGCTTTCTGTGGAAGAATGAACAAGAGAAATATTGATATCAAACTATGTGTATCGGGGTCGAAAAATACATACCGAAACCCTGTTTGGAATATACAGCACTTTGCATCGTTCATGTCAATGTCATCTTTAAATATTAACACAAAGTATCAGAATTGATCAAACACTTACCAGATGGTTTTGCCGACTCGGTTCAGGTTTGTATTGGACAAACAGCCGAGCTTCACTCAGAAAAAAAACACAGTAAAAGCTTATGAAATATTTATATACCATGGTGATAGCCAGTTTGACATATCTTTATTTCATTTTAAAAAGCAGCTGGACTCCAACCAGGGCTGTGCAAGACAAAGCCTTCAATGCAAAAAGATTTTTATCTGTAAGTACAATAATTACTTGCAATGCAAGGATAATGAGCTCTCAGATGTGTCATATATTTGCCTGAGAAATTAAGCCAATTTGTGAAAATGGTGGCCTGGGGTTGGGGGAATACAGAGTGGCTTGTAAAGATGAGTGATATCTGGCACAGCATGAAGAGAATGAGAGGTGTGCTGCCCGGTGCTTAGCTCAAATGAAAGCTCTGATTAGTGGAGCAAAGATCAAAATGACAGAGCGGTGGAGGCTTCAGCTGGGCCTTTGTTATTGATAAGTCTGTCATCTCTGCTGATATTGGAGCAGTAATGGCAGCTGATGATTAGGCCACTCCTGAGCTATTAACTACATTTCTTATCCTTTTACTGGGGCCCGGGAGAGCCTGGTTGAGAGACAAAGGCATCCTTTATGAGGCCGGCTTCTTAAACGGCATCCACCTGACCTAAAAGGCACAACTGTTACGTCTTTCTGCCCGGCCAAAGAAGTCGGGGACGAGATACATGTCAGAGGTCGCGGTGAGCTGCTGTTTGAAATGAAGGGGTTCTGAGTGAGTAAGCTGTTGAAAGAGGGCTGCGGCGAAATTACAGAAAATTGGCTGTTTTGTCAACATTTCATCAGAAGATTTACAGAAAGCTGACCCCGACCCTTTTCTCTCCCCCTCTTTCACAAGGCTAAGGAGATTGAGTTGGTCGGAATTGACTGACAAACAAATCTCTTCTTTATTTCTTTCTCGCTTTCTCTTTCCCTCCCTAGAAGTGAAATTCAATATGATCTCTTTTTAATGATCCTAAGTGGCTGAAATTACATATCCTCAATACATATTGTTGTTGGGGTTGTTTTAGTCTGATTTCAGGGCACACCAAGGGTATAAAAAGTAATTATCAAAAATGTTTTCAATTCTCTAATGGAAAGAATAATATGCCATTCATATTGTATTATTACACCTAAGTGAGCATGGATCCAGTACATTCATTTTAATATTTCACTTTTATATAACAGCACATTACGACAGTGGCAAATGATTATCATGTGTGACCCGGGAAAGATAAGAGGGGTAATATATTTAAGTGGCCTCGATAAAGTGCACTTGATAATTCCAAACCTGTGGTACTTGTACAACAGAGGGTATTTTTTTTTACAGGGGCAAGGGAGTAAATGGAAAGTTTATGAAGAAACTCAACTAATTTTGATCAGATTTGAACCCTCTAAAAAAGAATTGAGTTTTTCATTTTAAAAAAGTACATCCTTGTGAGTTTTGAATAGCTCATAAAATAGCGGGAAAAGTTAATAGACACATTCAAAACAGTTCAAAGTAATGGCTAAAAGGGCTGAAGGTCACAGTAATTTTATGTATGATGAGTTGAGGTAGTTTGTGATGAGGTCATTTATAATTATCTGAAACAAAGAAGTAAATCTACAGAAGAAATTGTATTTTGTATAAGTATTGGAAAATAATTACTGAAACAAACAAGTACATGTGAAGTAAGTCAATAAATTTCATTCGCATTTCAAGGAAAAAACATAAAAAATACCTTCATACAGAAACATGTTTGTTAAGAAAAAACAAAAGGCTTAAAACAACCACAGTCACAAAAACGTAGCTGTAAAATAGTAATAATAATCCTAATCAGAATACCTTTTTTAAACCCAGGGGAAATGTTTTTGCAACCATAGAACCAGAAGAGAAGAAAGTCAGAAACAAGTAAATAAATATTTGCAGATGTACAAATGGCTTGGATGTCACTAAAGTGAGCTCGCAACCAGAATTTGTAGGTTTGAATCCCATTGAGGATCCCTGAGCAAGGCCATTAATACACAAATTCTTAGTTTGCATTCAAAATCAGATCAGAATCAATAGAAGCAGACCACATCATAGAAGAGAACAGCAGGAATGAGATCTCTCTCTCTTTAATGTACTGGAATATAGCATTTGATTACTTATGGCGATTTAATAAAACAATCTAAAGTAAAGATGAAGTGATGCCCAATCAGCAGATGGTTTAGTAAAACATTCCTAATTAAAATAATTATCAAAGAGTTATTGAAAAAGTGGGTTCATGTTGCTGGAACATGCTTTTGCTTCTGAGTTTAATTCAAACCCCATCAGAGTATTAACAACCACCACTGTTACGTCACTGATAAGTACCCACTTTAAAATCAGAAGACGTTTGGGCAGTGACAGGTGGTGTGGGCGGACTCGTGTTCGCCCAACGGTCCTGCGGGCGGACGTCAGACGAAAACAGTTGGCGACCACAGCGCAAGATTGCACACAATGTTGTTGTGGGTGCAGCATTTCCATCTTCATCCACATGCTTTGTCTCTGACCTCAACTCAGCCCGCTCTCTGTCTTTGGTATTCCCCTACAAAGGCCAACAGGAATCCCAGGCTTGTTGATTTAGCCCCCAGTGGCCGGAGGCAAAGCATCTTTCATTAACGTCTAAAACCTCAGGAATGAGATACTGGCCTCACGATAAGATCTGGTAATGCAGTAACATGGAATTATGGAAGAAGAAAATTGCCATTTTGTATATAAGCACCTGTGATCTCCCATGAAAGCCCCCTGTTCCCCCGACTTGGGCCAGTCCCAGAGGAGAGAGTCCTGGAACCCAATCTATCCCGCGGAGGGGAGATTTTCAGGCTGAGAGCCTGGAGCAATGGAAGGTGCTGCTGTCTGCTGAGGGGTCAGCTCAGAGTACCAGACAGTGATCCGCTGTCGGAAAATATCATCTCCTGCCCACAGGAGAAATGCTCCTCCTGCTTACGGTTCTGTTTGTGGTCAGCAAATGCTTTAAGGTCAATACAAAGTATTTATGAGACACTCCAGAGGTTTTATAACGCTGCTTACCCGTAACTGTGGACAAATCAGAGAGCTGCAGTGAGAATATGGGAGCTGTTGTTTCCTCTGTAGCTGTGAGGAAAGTAGTGCGACTCGCCACCTTTAGAGAGGTGTTTTTCTTACACTCGCTCTGTTGAGCGGACATGTCAGGGACATAAGAGTTATGTGACTTTCTGACATTTGGAAGAAATTGGACTTTTAAGAGAAAACCGAGGTGAACTTCAGAGTGCTCCGAGAAGGAGATCAGTGCAGGTGTTCAGCTTGGAGCAAACTTCGAGAAAAGAAAGAAAGAAAAACCCTCCCCTGACCATCTCTGAGCCTCCTCCATCTTGTCGTCTATCAAAAAGCTCGGGCAAACTTGTTCAAATGGCAGTCGCAATGATAAACTTTCCAATATCTTTTCAATTTTGGCACATAAACCCGACTAGTCATTTACACATCATTGTTGTATCAGAGTGCGATCTGTTGGAAACCGAGCCAAAGATTTCCTCATTCCTATTGGGATTTAGTTAAAAAAAAAAGTTTCCCTCTGATTTTCCCATGCTGTCTATACCCCCAACCACAACGTTGAAAAGCCACTTTTTCCGAATATATATAAAAAGTTCAAATTACCGGTAATGAGCATTGAGGGTAAGACGGATCAAGTGGAAGGAAGAGGCTGGAAGGAAGGAAGAGGAAAGTCTTATTGTGGCAGAACTGATGTGTTTTTGTCTCCTCTGGATAGTTTCTTCATCACCTCTTTAAATTTTAAAGCATTTGGCACGCAGCCTGTGGCAGGTTCTCTTGAGGAAGCAGGAAAGCAATGAGGGTCAATCGTATCATAAATCTTCCACTGTCCACTTTGGAATCCGACATGGACATCTGAGATATGCATATTTAATACAATGTTCATGTCGGCGTGTCTCGGACGTCCAAGTCAAATGCATTTTATAGAAGGAAACTGTTGGTGGATGTTAACAAGTGAGCGCCGAGCTGTTTATCAGCTGGGGACGCATATTGCCGAAGGGTCTTTATTTCGCATTTTACGGTGATGTAAAATGGATGCCATGCGTAAAGCAGCACACCAGTGCCTGTGGGTTTTGAAGGGCCTGTGGGGGTAAAGAGCTGGCAGCCATGTTTTTGCACCTCATTCCAGAGCAATGCAATAAGTGACACGAGTTTGGCTTTAAGAAGGAGACTCAAGCTTTTAACTTGATTTTCTTTTTTTTTTTTTCATATTTTATTAATCCCCTTGGGGAAATTCCTTTTTTTTTCCCCATATTGACCAATTGTATTTCGAGGATGCGGAGGTGCGGCCACATTAAGAGTCTTGCTAAGGGACCTACAATGGTAACACGTCAGCCGTGCATTTCGAACCCACGAACATCTAACCTCGAGGCAGCCACTGCCTCCAAACCAATGGATGTGGCTGCCACATGTAAGGCGCTCTGTCCATCTACTGGGGCTCAGTGTTTTGCACTTCAACATATGGACTGTTGAGTTTGGGAATCAGACGTACAACGACGATGATCTATCTATCTATCTATCTATCTATCTATCTATCTATCTATCTATCTATCTATCTATCTATCTATCTATCTATCTATCTATCTATCTATCTATCTATCTATCTATCTATCTATCTATCTATCTATCTATCTAAAAAGCAATTACGCTTCATATATATCAGATGGATAAAAAGACAGATTTAGATATCTACCCAGGAATAGATTAAGATGCAAAAATTTGCTGCACAGCCAATCAGTTGAGATAAAACCATTACACTCAACAATAGAGCCTGAAACTAAATTGCATTTTAAGTAGAGAGTGTGGTGGGGGGTAACTGTGAGCGTATATAATGTAAATAGTTTCTGGCAACAGAGAGGGGTATAAGTTCAAGACAATATTTGGAGGCTTGAAGACTGACAGTAATTCAATTAGACAGGAATCCTCACCCATTCTGTGGGTCAGAGTTATCCATGTTAATCAGTCGAGACCGGAGACGTATAAGCTGCTGGTTTCCTGCTGGGGCTTCTCTGTCTGACTGTGTGCTATTACCAGGCTGCACATTTAGCACTGGAACATGTGTCACCACAAACCTATCGTTAAATACAGGCTAATAATACATGCAACGACACACTTAAAAATAGCAATATTAATTGTTTTTGTGTTGTTTTTTTTTTCAAATATCAAAATATAAAGACCCGAGTGTAATAAAAATATAAATCAAAGGTCTTTCGAAGCTGTGGTATGTCCTAGAAGGAAAATTACAAGTTTAATTTAAACTTCCTGAGTGTGACAGTATGGTGTATGTATAGCTTTAATGTTTTCCCATAGCGTTTACCTAATGTCATGACTTTTTATGCTACTTGAATTCCTTTTACAATGTATTTTTACCAATTTTGATTAAATTTATTTTCCTAAAAATGAGTAACTGCACAAATTGATGGGTACTACAATATGAATAGATTGAATTGAAAAGGCAACCTAATCAGTGCATTCGTATAATAATATATTTTTGCATATTTTAAGTCTTAGTTTGCTGTGTGATGTACTGGACACATGTATATATCACATTTTTGTCCTTGAAGTGGCTGAAAAATATGAAACTAATCATTATGTATTGCAGCAGATAAACCACTGGATCTCATTCAGCAGGTGAGTTGAAGTTTATTTAAAAAGAATAGGGTGATATTGTCTTCTTCTAATATAAATGCTATTCTTGTACCTACAGTCTTAATACCCATGACAAGTTTACCATATGTCATAATCCATATTGTTAATCTCTCATGCAACACCTCCTTGTGCTTCCTTCACATGAATATTTAAAACGGTTGTTTTGTTGCTTTGTTTGCAGTTAAACTTCACATTTAAGTCCTCAAGTTTCCATCGACTCGGTTGCCTGATTCCTCTAATTAACCGTCTAGGTTGTGGCATGTCGTGTCACAGTCTTGTTATTTTCACAATGTGAAATCAAACTTTCCTACCGAGCTTAAGCGGTAGGCTTAATAGCATTTGGCATTCATTGTAAACATCTTAAAGACTGAAGCGTTTTCTCTGTGTCAGAACGAAGAGTTCATTCGGGATACTCCGAGAGTAGAAAGCGACGCCGGGGAAGATAAAGACAGTTGGTATTTCCAAACAGTCCGCGACGGTCACAATGTGAGAATGAGGCACCATAGGAGATGTCTTCAGGAAGTAATTACCTCAACCAGGATGCTGTCACTTCAGCAAGAAGCAAATAATCTATATTCTGCGGACGAAAGAAAGAAGCGAACCAGTTTATCAATTATTAAGACGACTGTTTGGAGTGGAGCGAAGTGATGCTATTGGAAGCTTGATAGACGCGTTAACAAAACACTGATTGTAATACCCAAGTATGAAGATCCCAGTTTCTCAAACAATTAGCTGTACCTGTCCAGAAACAGGTGGATGCCTCTGCAATCAAGTAAGTGAACACAAACACACACGGAGGGGACAAGAGCCAGAGCTGTCATCCTGACTTTCAGATGAAGTGGGGGATTAGGATGGAGGTGAAAGCATGCTGAGGGCCATGGTGACAGCAGATGAAGGGAGATAGCCAAAACTCCTGAGGAATTCACAAGCATTCATACCCTGAGATGGGGGGGGGGTTGCTCAGGGTTGCTACGAGAGCTCAGG
This sequence comes from Parablennius parvicornis, assembly GCA_900302745.1. NCBI lineage: Eukaryota > Metazoa > Chordata > Actinopteri > Blenniiformes > Blenniidae > Parablennius > Parablennius parvicornis. The sequence goes on along the minus strand of OMNM01060646.1, from coordinate 5,183 downwards.
AGAGTTCTCTGAAGTATTTTTATTTGCTAATGTAAATTTAATTTTACAACGTCGATGGTGAAGATTGAGTGATTTTTAACCACAGATGAAATTATATTTTTTAAAAGATCTGAAAGGTTAAATGTCTTTTTCAGATGACAAAGTCCTCCGGGGAGCATATAACAAATTGATGGCAATCTCTCTGTGTTTTGAACTGTTATGAAACCGTGTATTGTCTGTGTGTGGGTGTGCGTGTTTGTGTGTGTGTTTGTATGTGTGAGAGACACAGAAGCCCAGTGTGCCACCAGTCACTGCCACACACACACAACATTGACATTAATACCAAAAAAAATCATGTCTTACAAATTACAGCTTGTGCTCAGGTTATTCTTGTGTGCATGCATGTGTGTGTGTCACATGTCTTTGCTGGAGTTATGGCTATGCAGGAATGTGCTTTTCGGTGTGTTTCTTCTCCCACTGAGTTGAGCCGCGGTGGTCCCGCGGCACCAGCCATTCGTCCTCCCTCAGACACGCTGACTAGGCTAGCCCTGGCTCAGGTATCTCCACTAACCTCCCCTTTGTCCTGCTTTAAAATAGACCCTTTTGTCTGCTGTTTTCTGCAGGTCATTGTGAGGAGCGCTTCTTAGTGTCAGCTTTAATTCACACTGTAACCCTAGCCGTGATGCCTCCCAACTATCCACGCTGCCTGCCTGGCATTCAGCAGCTCCTTGGAGAGCTGAGGCTGCATTACCTTTCCTCAACCCCCCACCCCATAACTGCACCCGAGGGACAACTTGTGAACTTTGTTGCTTAAATATTTAAATAGCCCTTTAATTGACATCCGTCAGACCTCACCTAAAGTCCAACCTACATGCTGCACTCTGCACATACACCAAAATACAACATTAAAATACTGAGTGCTAAAATTTCTCTCCAACACGTTAGATTTATTATCAAGAAGCCCACGTTATCTCAGCAAACTCGTTTGTATTTGTTACATTTCTTATTTATTGAGAACGCAACAAAACGTGTGCTCCATCAAACAGGCGGACAGATTTATACCTTTCAATGACACCAGCGCTACAAAGCTCAGCAGCTTGCATTGACAGTGTTTTTATAACTTCTGACCTTAAGATGAACTCGAGCAAAAAAATAAAATAAAATATTGGTCTAAATTAAACGCACCACAGTCTAGATTACAACAGCAAAGCCATGCGGTGGGAATTGTCCAGCGGAGGATGTAAAAGAACACAGCACTGAAGGAAATGCAGCAAATAACAACACAGATATATTTTTTTTCTTTTTGGAGCTTAACCTAAGAGCCCAGCTGGGGAGATACAGCCCCAGGGCTCTGTCTGCCTGTCTAACCCTTGAAGAGGAGAAGAAACAACAGGAGAGAGGAAGAAAAGAAGCTCATGCAAGAACAGCAAACATTAAAACCTGATATCAACACTCAGCTGGGGGTTCGCTTCACTTCTGTTTTTCTCTCCTGAGAGGGTGCGTTTCTGTAAAGGCTCCCTCTAACTATCTCCATGGCTAAAAATAAATCTCATATACAGTACTATTGTGTCAGGGTTGAAAAGTGCGTTGGATGAAAAGCTAATTTAATATATTCTGATATCAGAAAAACTTGCAAATGAAGAAAAACATCTCTAATATTACTTTTTATATATAAAGAAAAACTATGTGATAATAATATGATTTGAGCATACTAATGACTGCACATACTTCCACATTAAAACAACCTTTATTTCAATCCGTTCCTGAAGTATGAACTGTTTTAGCTTAAAAGTACTGCTACAATATATATTACCATGCTTCTTTTCCAAATGAAACAAAATAGAAAAATACAGTTTGGTTAATACAGGGTGTTTTTAGAAGACTGACTCAGAGGTATATTATGTAATCGAACATGATCCACAACAGTGCTACTTTGAATTAGGCCTTCACAAGAATAATAAGCCTGTATTTTGCTCGAGCTCAACAGATTTTGATTTCCTCATTTTAAAAGTTGTAGTTTGCGGTGGTGGTGTTAAATTTGACACCCTTGTTTTTGGGGAGGTGCTGATAACATGTAGGTCAATGTGGAGGAGAAAATATTTTTTCTAAATAAATGCAGTAAACAGTGTAAACAGCTGACCTGTATCTTTCCAAAACTGGGAACAGTTGTAGTCTACATATTGGAATACATGCAAACATCAGCATGTCACAGGTCTCAGTTTTAGGTTAATGAGATACTTTTAATATTGTAGTAAGTGGAAATGACCAAATTTGTTAATGCGATGTACTTAGTTGATTTTTCCATTTAATTATTTGGTTGTTTTGTTGTGTATATGAAATTATCTACAATGGGATGACAAAGCCATTGTGACAAGCACGAGTAAATTCAGATGCTAATCAAAATCCAACAAGTAAACTCTGCAAACGAGAGTTTCCCTCATGACAAGCAGGAGTTGAGTCTTCCACCGCTGTCTTGTGGGACAGAGCGGAGGCTTGTGGGAGCTCGTCTCGGCCCAGTTCCTCTGCCCGGCTCACATTCTCCGGGTGAACCCGTGTCCTGGGGCCAGTTGGGCGGCACGGTCTCATGTCTCAAGTCCTCACAGTTCACTGGGCCCTTTAAAGTGAGCACACCCACCAGGGGCCCTCAATACTACAAAAACTACAAACACTGCGCTGTCCAGCCTTCTATCTGACACACACACACACACACACACACACACACACACACACACACACAAACACACACACGCACACACACACACACACCAGCTGTTAACAGCCCATTTATCACTGCTACAATGGAAAGACAATAGTGAAGACAAAGATATTATCTGGATCAGTTGTTAGTTACTGCAGGGGGCAGTAATCTTTCCCCTGTAAGTCCATAGTTAATATGACTTACAGTGAATATCTGCAGGACTCGTGTGATTTTTTTTTCTTTCTTTTCAGATAGGAAATACAGATCCTGAGATGGTTATGGGAGGGCAATGTCAGAGAGAGCGGATCAGTTTTCCGACATGGCACACTCCGGTGAACGTACGCACCAAGATCAAAGCAACCTCTTTGCCTACCGCAGTGCATCCCCAACAGATCTGACAAAGTGCACCCATTGTGTGACCCTGACCCATTACTGATAATGGATCGCCTCCCGAACCGCCCCCCGAACTGGTCCTGCATGCAGAGCTGCAGCCTGAGTCTCTGAGGGAGAGCGGTGAGATGCTGATGAACACAAGCGATATGCATGTCAACTTTCACACAGAATGACAGCCTCAGAAGGATCAGGCACAACGGGAGGCTTTTGAGGTTACAGTCTCCTTTTGAGAATGCCACTGACTTTAGAGGAAACCACCTTCACAAGGGAGTTTAATTTGTTTTTGTTATAATACAAGCATATGTTTAACAATATTTTTTTTAATGTGCAGTTATGTGTAATGTGCAGGATTTCATTTACATCAGAGATATTTATTGCATCTGTGACCACTGGATGCATATATTTATGTTTATCTAATTTCAAGAGAGAAACACATTACTCCCAAAGCAAAGTGCAGTCTCCTCTAAGTTGTCTGACTTCATTTACCATCACATAATTTTATATTACATTTCTATCTGAAGAAATAATGTTTTAAATATGTACTTTTTATGTATGATGCCTGTTGTCTGACTGCAAATGTGCACAAGCGAACATTCACCCAGAGAGATTGTGCTCCTCTGTGCCACGTCTACAGCCTCAGGATCTGTTCTCGGTCCCTCCCTCCCCTCATAATTACTTTGGTGATCAAGGTTAGAGCTGTAGTAAAGCACACTAACCCTTTAACCTTCCGTGAACTCTCCCATTAGTCCACCTTGGAAGCTGACGCGCGGTGTCAAACACTGTCGCCCACAACATGCAAGTGAATTAGTCTTGGCATGAATCTCGGAGACAGGTCTGAAGGGCTGCCGATGCCTCCACATGAGTCAGACTCTGCAGTAGAGACAGAAAGAGCATGAGGGGGTCAAAAATGTGGTGTTATCAAACACCCCCGCCTCCCTCGCTGAACCCCCTGCCTGGGCTTACAGAAACAGGACAGACTCCCACAACGCACCCTGCCATTCTGCCAGCCCCGAGGGCTCCCCGAGAAAAGCTCAGGAATTCGAAACAGGGATCCAACAAGGTCTACAGCTGGGAGGAGAATTTCTACCATCCTCCGTTTGGGCCCTCTTATTGTCTGGCACTAGCATCCCGGGTGCTCCCTGTCTGCCTGTGCTATCCTCCCAGCTCAATGTTTTCATATTGGTTTTGCTCAAGGGCAAGGGTCAGCCGGGTGGTGACATCTGAGTTTGACGGGAAATGAATTGCAAACAGTGGTCACGATAAATGTGAAAATTTAAACTAGGGTTGACTCAGACAGGAAAAACACAGAGTGGATGAAGGGAGTCTTTGTTATTAGCAACCAAGCTAATCACTGTGATATCACCTCGGCAGTGATGAGGAATACTTCTCATGCTTTACACACGACCGCTTGTTCTGGCTTCATTCTGTGCACTAACAGCCTTCCTGACATAATCGTGTCCTGCAGGGTCCAAATGTTTAGATGCTAAACTTGCCTGCTTACAGCTTTGCTGGAGGCAGATGGGAGGACTAAACGATCAGGCCAGGGGGCTGCCATCTTTTTCCACTGTGGTCCAGTTTTCTTTTTTCTTTTCAGTTGCAGTACACAGACATTTTTCCAGGGGGCACTATTGAACTAAGAGAGAAACACACTTGTGACTGTTGCAGGCAGACAGAAGCCTTCTGCAGTGTAGAGAAAGGATGAACACAGAAAGGCCCACTGATAACTCAGATTTTCCTTCATGGATGTGAACATGGATTCAGCAGCTGAAATAAGAGACCTTTCTACTTGATAGGAATGAATGTTTGTTTCAGTGATTAAAACTCTACTTTATCTTTTACTTTAACTCTACTTTGAAGTCTCTTCTCTAAAAAACTGTTTTTGTGGAATTGAATATTTCTAAGGTGACAGATTATTTAGACGCATTATTGAAATGTATCAATGCCGAATCAGCTTTTTAGCATTTACATTTTTTTTTACAGTTACAAGAAGTGTAACATTTATGCTCTTTAGTATTTTGATCATGAAATTAAGCCAAGGGCTGAGATTTTTCTGCTTGCCGTAACCATAAACCCTTAAAACCATAAAATGAAAGAAAAGGAGATCTTGTCCCAC
>OMNM01060641.1:0-35923 GCA_900302745.1 Parablennius parvicornis | reverse complement strand
AGAGAAACGGAGTAATTGGTCTAAAAATACAAGAACACGGGAGCATAAATCATCTAATATAGACAGCCAGTGTGTGTGTGTGTGTGTGTGTGTGTGTGTGTGTGTGTGTGTGTGTGTATGTGCGCGCGCACTAGTTGATGTTGATGAGTGGTGGTATCGGGTACCCTTGAGAGAGGAGGAATAAATGAAGGATGCGGAAAATGGCATGAAGAAAGAGAGTGGAGGAAACCATATGTGAGAAGAAGGAAAATAAAAAATGCCTCCATCAACAAATAAAGAAATGGATCTTCTGCCTCTTATTTTACTCATTCTCTCCATTCGGCTGACGTCGTCCGTCTTTGAGTTTTAAAATGCTTCCTCTCAAGCTCCACATTCACTATAGTCTGTTTTTGAGTGTATGTGTGTGTGTGTGTGTGTGTGTGTGTGTGTGTGTGTATGTGTGTGCACCTGCTGACTTATCACGACTCCTCCAGCCTCCTGCATCATGCACATCGTGAGAGTGTGGAATTCAGACTGCATCTCCATGCGCACAGTCTTTCTCGCACGTCACACAATCACAGACACACACACACACACACACACACACATATGGGAAGTTACAAATGAAGACAAAGTGGAATGACATGCAAACACTCAGATCACTGTCGCTGTCTGCTAAACCCACAGGACAAGATAGATTACTATACTCTGTAAGTCTTTGCATGTGTGTGTTTGTCTGTGTGCCTGCGCGCGTGTGTCTGTGTGTATGTGTGAGTGCATTATAATATCCCCTTTGGGTTGAAATAGAGTAATATATTAAGATGTGTTAAAATCAGAAAATCACAAATTAAAGACAAGTATCATCTTAAAAATGATACAAGGGGATTCAAAAAAACGTTTCCCATCGGTAGCAGGAGTGTAGAAACAATCCTGACATTAACAACAACATGAACTCACAGCTTGTGAAACAATTTCTATTAAAGGCAATTTGTTTAAAATACCAAGATTATATGGACAAATAACCAATTTGGGCAAAGATGGTAATTCAATATCTGCCTCTGGAAAATATACTCGGTTGTTTTGTGTTACTTATGATATCAGTATAGGACAAGCAATTATCTAAGAAAACAACAGTCCGTGCAACCGATAACAACAATATTCAGTGTTAAGCCTGCTGTATAGAAAAGGTCTGCAGCAGTGCAGAGTCATTAGTCATTTTGTATGAAATGATATACTGCAAAACCATTTTAAAAAATACATTGTCAGAAAAAAACCCTAAAAGATACCCCTCATGTGCTGTCTCACACACATTTTGAGCAAATGAAACAAATCCAGCTGCCTTGGCTGTGTTGTAATCTCATATATTTTCAGTACGCCTCCTTTTTGTCTACAGCTCTCACTCCTTTTCTTCACATTTGTTTTTACCCTCTGGTGTCTCCATGTAAACTTCTTCATCACAGATCAATTATCCTGCCAGCGTGACATAAAGATGGAGGACGATGTGTTTGAAGCACCAAGCAAATCAAAGAAACACAAATTAGACAAGTAAAGGTTTAATTAGGCTTCTGTCATCAGCGTTAATGAAAAACACCCTGAAAACCACCCGACAGCAAACCAACTGAGACTCTAGAAATTCCAATAAGAGTATTCCCAGGATTTCCAGTCTTGCACTTAACAAGATGTGGGGATATAGTCAGTGTCATTTCTGTATTTTCATCGTTTTCTCATGTTTAAAGTGAAAAACTGGGAAAAGCTTCACAATCCTCTTGACTTGAAAATTCTTTTCATCGGAAGAAGTACTTAAAATCGTCACTGTGCATAAAGAGTGCGAAGCTGGTTTTTTTCCGGACCTTTCAGAAAGCCACTTCAAAATGACGGCAACACGTTAATAGTTTTTATTTCATATGAAATAGTTTTTATTTCATATATGCAAAAGGAAAAGTCTCACATCTAAACACATGTTAAGACAACTCCTAACGTTTAGTCACAATGAAAGCAACACTGGTACACACACACTCACACACACACGCACACACACACACACACATACACACATACACAAACACAGGCACACACACACACACAATGAATGTTTGATCTCAGTGGGTGAAGAAGACCTAGAAGGCAGAGTTTAGTCCACACACATACATCATGCTGCCCACATTGTCAGTGTGTGTGTGTTTGTGTGTGTGTGTGTGTGTGTGTGTGTAGCCCCTCTATGTTGACATATGGTTTACTCAGATATGACGCAGTTTCCTCCAACAACACATAGTTGAATAAAGCTGAGTTTATATTTCAATCTTCACATGGGAGGGTTGTTGAACCAGAAGCAGATTAAATTAATAAAAATGTGAAGAAACTCAAGATATTTGATAGTTCCTAACGGTTATAATCTGCCAACACGATGCTCTCACTATTCACATTTAATCAAAATAATGAGATTCCTGATGAGAGAAGTCATATTGATGTAGATGAAATGGCTACTGCGTGATAACGTTACACTGTACAGTTTCACTAATGTTCACCAGGGAGGACAGAGACGCAAATATCATGTCCTGTTGCTATTAACTATCTCGCTTCTCCCTTCATCCCATCATGTGGGTGTCAGAAAGGTTCTGACCAACTGTTCCCATGATGCATCACTTGTAGAACATCTGCAATGACATCAAAGCTAATTTACTTCTCTTTTCAGCTGATAAAGAATAAATTAAATGTGGTTGTTTCTTCTTTTGATGTTACTTAAACAGGAAGAATAATAATACTCACTGGATTTCTTCTCAACAATACACACAAAATATAACGTTTCTTATCGTAAAACAGGATTTTAACAGATGATTTCCCACCAGCAGCTTCAATAGCCAGTGTCGATTTCCAACCAGAGTATCTCAGTCTGTTCTTCCTTCCTCTTTCCAAGGAGTATGTAACTACTGTGCTACTGAGCCTGACCACTTGTTGCCCCCTAAGGAGAAGACTTGCCCCTGGCTGATAAGGGTCAGATCCGCGGGACAGAAGGCTGCTGGGGTCCCCTGGATTTTCCAGGGCTTGTGCAGATCAATGCAACATGTCAGTATCCCTAAGAGGCGTTTGCTGAGCCGATTAGGGACGGCATAGGAAGCCAAGAGTGGACAGGGGGAGAATAAATAGGAGAAAAATTAAAATAAAATGACCGTTTTCCAAAACCAGCTGTGCTATAGGCAAAATATTAGAAGTACAGCGGTGCAGATTTACACTGGAAGCATCAGGAAATATTGATGTACTCCTTCAGAGCGCGAATTACTTCATGCCCCGCTTGTCGCGAGCAGATTTCTCTCCCGGACAACAAATTAAAGAAACCCCCTTGCTGTTTTCTCCTTCTGTCTGTCGGCCTCTTCCTGCTGTCTGTCCATGTTGAATTGCTCCTATCAGGCCCAAACACACCACTCTATCTCTCCGCGGAGCGCCGGAAAAGCCCTGCCTGTGAATGCGTGCGCGTCTTGTTTGTTAAGAATTGCTCCATCATTCCTCCCCTGGTTAATGTCCAGTGGAGCGAGACAAGAGCACAACACGGAGAAAATGGAGAAACAGAGATACAATGAGAAAACCCCGACAAGTGTGTCAGCATGTGTGTGTGTGTGTGTGTGTGTGTGTGTGTGTGTGTGTGTGTGTGTGTGTGTGTGTGTCTCAGTGAAAAGGAGAAAAATAACACTGAGGATCCATAGTTTCTTTAAAAGCACCATGATTATTTCTAAAGGCAACATGGTTTGATAATGATTCACCTCAGCACATGTTATAACATGAGGTTCAGATGTTTTAAAACAGGTTTCTTGAGAGAAAACTCCACACATGCACATGTAGAACATGCAAACTCCATACAGGAAGGCTCACGCAGGAAAGAAAATGCAATAACAGATGACATTTTTACTATTGTTAACCTCCCAACCTCCAGCTCTCCACCACAACCTGCACAATTATGAAAAAAGTTGAAGGAACCTGAAAAGACACTAAATGTGAAATAGAGTTTCTTTCTTATATTCTGAAATAATGGATTTCTTTTCTCTCAGGATAAACTGCTTAGGGTTCACACACCGTCCCAGGGTGCTTGCTTTACTGGTTTCCCTTCATCTCACAGTTTCAAACTTTCATTCGCCAGTTTTTCATCATAAAAGATGCATTCAGCTCTAATTTTGTTTATTGCTTCAATAAATGTATTTTTTAAATGTTTTTATTTGACGGATTCATCTTCCTCCCCCTGCTTACATTTTTAATGTAAACGCTTAAACTTGGTAGTTTTGTGACAAATGAATTAATTGCAGACTTATTTTAAGGATATAAGTCAATCAAAAGTGGATCAATCCCATAAAAATGTGCTTTGAGATGTTCATGAAATTGATCTTACATCCACCTTTACCCTCCAAGACTTGATGATGAGAGATTTCTGAGCTACAGTAATCATGACGATTTACGTTTGTTTTTGTTTTTTCATTTTGATAATTTGATTTTAAAACATGTGCGATGGGTCATGTGGGGATGCTAAGTTGTATACATAACTTGCATCGCTCTGACAGTATGAAGCAATCGGATGTGCTGTTTACATTCAATCTTATTTAATCATAAACTTTTAAATTGGATTGGGCCAAGAGTTTACATGAAACAATTTCAACTGGATCACCTCCAATTCGGATTACTTTTGGTGATGGAACCAAAAACTAGCTTGCAGGTGAATCAGAAAACCACCATAGAGTGAAATAAAGCATTTAAAGTGTATTTTAAAAATCGATATACATACATACTTAAATGGATGAATTTATTTGTACTCGCAGAGGCTCAGAAATTCAATGTATAACCAGATTGTGGCGACATTCTATGAACTTCCACTCCAGCGTCTTAGCCCCTGACTTGCAGATGAAGTATGGTTAAAGAGAAGAAGGCTTGAGTAGCTCTCCTACTGGGTGCCATAGCAATGTCACCATGACACCCAAACAGGATTAGCTGCTAACACCCACTCCCCTGCTGTTACCATAGTAGCACTGTTGAGACTGCGACCCACCGGCTATAAAAAGACAAACTAAACTTCAAGAGAAAGTGAACAAAGTAATCAAGGTAATAGAAAGTGGTGAGAAATTAATCTATTCTTGGGATTCAACATGTTGGGGTGGACTGGAGAAAGTTTTCCATGATGGGTCAAGAAGGGAAAAAAGCGGGAAAATGAGAAACAGACTGAAAAAGATGATTAGGGAAATTAAAAAGGGTAACAAGGTTATAAATCAGGACGCAAAATAATGAAATCCAGTTTTCTCTTTCTGCCTTCACGGTTGAAACCTCAGCGGGTCAGGCCTCACCTGGTTACCTTTCAACCTTTTGAACTCCATCAGCTCTTTTCTCCAAATGTAAAATCCAACCACCTCTTCATCAAATTCTTTATCAACCTTGGTCCTGTTTCCTGGCCATTTCAGCCTCTATTGCCTGGTCACAGGATTTAAAACATGATTTCCTCCCTTCATTTTAATGGATGCATTTGGCTCTTTTTCAAATAAACCAATCAGACTTGATTAATCCTCTTATTAATCCCCTTGGGGAAATTCCTTTTTTTCCCCAAAATTGACCTGCCGATGGGCGGCCACATTACGGCGCTCCAGGGATCTGGTGGGGATCAAGGGTCTGGCTCAGGGACGCACGGTTGTAGCCTGTCCGCTGTGGGAATTGAACCTGCAAGCTCCAAATCCTCAGCCTAGTATCTTAATATTCAGTATTCAGTATCTTAATATTGTTGCCACTTTGTGTGGGTTTTTACTAGGATTTGGAAAAGATACTTTTGTACTACCAATTAGAAATGTTTCAGATATTTCCATGTTAAAATGCCCGAGAGAAGAGGTTGAAGCAGGCAGATATCTAACAAAAGGCTGCAAGGGAAAGAAGAAGGGAATTAGGAAATGTTCACAATTAACTTAAAAAAAAAAAGTACGGAAAAGTAGAGGGAGAGATTCAGGAATGTGATATGTGACATACGTTTAGTGATGATTGATTGTTTATAATATGTTTTTCAAACAGGAAACACAGTATAATTAACTACTAATATATAATTCACATGTGAGATATATGTAAGAACATCAATATTAGAAAGAAAGCCTGACCTGACGTTGGTCACTTAACTGCAGTCTGCATTACTACATCAATATAGTAAGTACTATATATATTTATATATTATATAATAGTAATTACAATGATGTGTTGCACATACAAACAAAATTATATATATCAAATAACAGTCTGGATTTTATAATAACAACCAGCTCTCTTGTATGAAACATTAAATATATGGAAAGATTATGTTAATCTAATAGTTTTCATTATTAATAAAGTTTTTCTTAAAAAAAAGAGAATTTGTGCACATGTTTTAGGGGACACCTGGTAAATTATCAACTTAAGCTTATAAAAGGAAAAGAACATAAACCAATCAGTATTATTTCGAAACATGTTTGCATTCTTAGCAAGTAACATAATTTAAAGCGATGCCTTCATCAATTATCAAACATGTGCAAGAACTGAGTTCTTCGGCCTCTTTTTTCAAGATTTCATATATATCGTGATACTTTTTTAAATATTACTGAGAAGTTTGTGTTTAGCTTTGTGACATGTCAGTGAATGAATCGTGTGTGATTGGATCATATACAGCCCAAGAGTTACAGTTAGGAGAAGCTCACAAGCCAAATCCCATCAGCGGCCACAGAAACTGAAGGAGAGAACAGAAAATGTTTATGTGTATGTATCTTATTTTTTACTCCTATCATGATGAAAGCCTTCATATGTCACAAATTCAGCACCACAAAGACATTTGGCATCAATATAATAGAGTGGGCAAATAAGGAACAAACGTAATTATAATGTAAAAAAAAAAAAAAAAAACACATTGACAAAGTTAAAGAGGTTTGTGATACGAAAAGATGACTGGGGTGAAATATAGATGTGCCGTATATTTTTTCCCCTTCGTTTACTCTTGTAGCATCCTGTTATGAATTCATCCTGAACATAGTGTACAACAGAATCTAATGTATTCAGCATTATGTGTACGACACGTCTCAGAGATACTGTACGAGTCTTCGGGCTCTATTCTGTACACACCACAGGCATTTACTGTATTCCCTTCTAAATCCCCACGAGCGCCATAATCCTATACTATTTCTACCTTTTTACAATCCCACAAATCAGTATAGAATTGTTCCTTCTTCTGAAACCAGTGGAATCAGAGAGAAATGTTTAGGAGGGGGAACACTGTTGTGTTTTAAGGGGTTTATGCGAGCTGTATGCATTTCTCAGATCAAAGGCAAAACAAAGCTTACATGCGCCACCTACACTTTCCCTTTCAGCTCAGCGGGGAACACAATGAATGTGGCTTGTGGCCCCCATACGGGCTCGGCCATAATTATCTACATGAAAGACACACATAGGTACAGACGCATGGTTCGTACATACCTCGCTATCTCAGGCCAAACAGAAACTCAACTTCCACATTCACCAGTGTACACTGCATAATTGTGGGATACCAGGAATTATGTGTGTCTGTGTGAGAAAGTGAGAGAGGCAATGAACTGGATTTATTTTTTTTTAAGAAGAAGAAGCAATGAAGACAAGTGAGAAGTGGCTATTCAGTGGGCACTTTAAATGACAAACTGGTACTGAAACAACAAAACCAGCAAAAGATGTGATAAGCTTTAACGCAGCTCTGGTGTGTGTGTGTGTGTGTGTGTTCGAGTGCAGTTTGGTGCTGACTCCTGCCTCTCAGATAAAAGGTCCGCCCTGTCTCAGCTTTTACTGATTCAGCCGGAGCTACAGCACAAAAAAGACTGTATGTGAGTGTGCACGTGTCAGTGAGTGGGTCCGTGTGTGGAAATAAATGCTTTTCTTCTGGTTTTGTAATGTATACGCACGTCAACGTATTCTAGCCACCTCATATTGACATGTTGGTATTGATACCTGTGAGGAAAAGTGTTTTGTTTTGTACTAAATTCAAGACTTTATCCTCACTCGAACTTGAAAGTCCTTGCTAAGGTTACTGACTTGTCTGACCGTGCACTCGGATTTGCTGTCCCACACACACCATACTTCACCCTCCAGCATCTCCCTTGCAGTGAACGAGCAGAACGAGATTGAGCAGATACTTTTTGTTTTTCCAATATAGCCGGTGTGCGACTGTCATCCCAAAAGCTGTAAGAACAATCAATGGACTGTCATCCCCTCCTCATACACCCTGACTCCACTCTCCACAATACATTTATTCACATTTAGCATATGATTTAAGTATTTGATAAACACACACGCACACACACACACACACACACACACACACATATATATATATATATATATATACACACACACACACACACATTTATTTATTCATACAGATATGATGTTTTATGTTGAGTCTCTACATCAGTGGTGTCAAACAGGTTTTAGTTCAGCGGCCACATTCAGCTCAATTTCACTTGGAACAAGCTCTTGATCTCGATCTTTAGAATGAATACAGACCGTGAAAACGGGGTCTCATGATCATTTTGACAGGGAGAACTGTCTAGTGGCAGCCACATGTTCATGGTGACGACGTGAAACTTTCTGGAGCAAAATTCAGAGAAATGTCCAAAAAAAAAATCACCTCCTGTTACTGTTGCATTATGGGTGATTTTACAAAATCACCCTGACAGCATGGCTTTGAGGTTAGTTTGATAGCAATGAGGTAGCTCGCCTTCATTGCGGCATCACTGATATCTCAGCTCAGGTCTCAGTGTTTTGTTGGGTCACTACTCTTAACAAATGTTTTTTTTGTTTTGTTTTTTAATCTATGCTGTTTTTTCATGAATTTGCTTGGTGGTATGGCCAGATTAGAGCCAGATTAGAGCGGGCCGGGTTTGGCCCTCAGACCTCATGCTCGACACCCCTCGTCTATAAACTATATACATGTCATTTGGCTTCATAAGCACATAACTCATGAACCCAACAAAATACCGTATCTGGTATTACCCACATGGATGTTATTTAAAGATTAGTTTAAACAAAGTTCTTTTTAGCAGCAGGTTTAAAAGTAAAATGTACTGACTTCCTGCCACACAGACCTCAGCTTCACCAGCATCCAAAGGTAATGCGATTGGGGGAATAGTGGATTAAAATATGCAGGCGGCGCAGCAGGTGAACATTGTGTTGCAAACAAGATACACAGAGCTCAGGTCCAGGTCAGCCACTGGTTGAACAGAGGCAAGAGGTGCTTGAAGTGAAAAACATATTGATTTCCGGACCCAGACACTTCCCTCCTTCTGCATTCAGGGGAGATGGGATTTCGGGAATTGTAAGACGTCTGATATCAAGGCAGACATAAGAACTATGTGCCTATGCTGCTGATCATCAATACAAGTGCTCCCGAAGCAGAAGTCTTCCCCTTATTTATGCATGTAACATGAAGATGGTATATCTAATAAATATTGAGTGATACACGTTTTCTAAATTTTCCCAAGCTGAGAGAATGAGACTATTATTTATATTGAAAATACAAGGCACAAATTGTGACTAATATGAATCCTGGTAGCAGCTTAAATCTCGAGCACAGAGATGAAATACTGATTTTAGAAAACTGAGGTGCACGACTATCAATAGCATTTGATTTGGACTATCTACACCCACGTAAACAGCTACTGGAAAAGAGATGGACACGTTGACGAGGCCATCAAAGGTTGTATATATCAAGATCTCAGTCCACTTAGACACAAGTTTTGTCATCTAAAACACTCCTCAGACAATTTGAAAGATATGATGCTAATGTGTGATCCTGATCCACAGGAACCTCAGAGGTCTGTGAAATTCAGGCCTCAAGGAATCAATATTTGCAATATCAGATAAGTGGTGATGATACTGAGACAACTGTATCTAAACCTGATGTGATGGTGTCGAGAATTCTGCAAAATCAACAGGTGATACACTGAAAAATAAAAAAGAGAATTACTGATAAACCAGGAAGTAACAAACATAAGTTGTATGAAACACGTGGAGCAGAGGCCGTTCTGGAGACTGAGGGGAGTAGTTTTAGAATCAGAGGATTAAGAAAGACCATTCATGAGTTTCGTTTCTAAAAGCCCAACAACCCCAATAAAATTTTGCTTACTTTGTATCTGGAGGTCAACTTGACTGTACATGACAACAAGTGCAGCATCTTCTTGAAGGAAAATGTGGCCTTGTTGTTAGTTGAAGACAAGTGATGGATGAGGCCTGTTGTGTCTCAATGACTCCATGTTTCAGGTCATTGTGTGTGCTGCAGCATGTAGGAGCAGGGTGAAGATCCTTCACTTACAAGGTTTTACAAAATAATCAGGTCTTTACCTGCGTCTGCATCATAGCCCTCTCCACACAGCGAGATTTTCCTTGTTCCAGTTTGGTCCTGAGGCAAAGTGCTGTGACTTCCACCGCCCAGAACTTGCGCTGAGACAAGATACACTGCAAATAAATGAAGTAAACAGAACAATAGTCATTTATATTTCTGGACAAAACATTCTCAAACTTGTTACATTCTGACTTTGAGAAATAATTATCACGATTTTCCAGGAGTAATGTCAGCTATTTTGCATTTTTTTGGGAGGGAATAACCAAACAAACAAAATTGCTGGTGAGATGAAATAAATGGTATGACGGGCGTCACCTGGGGAAGGACAGCTCAAGACAGAAAAATATGGAAACATTTGGAGGAGGCCTAAGTCCAGCAGTGGACTATCTAAAGGCTTTTATTGATGATGATGACGATGACGATGACGATGATGAATGTCACCAATCTACAATGACCAGTGCCACTAAACATCAAATGATTATCTATAAATACACATGTAATAAATATGTACATCTCAAATAAAAGGCTGAAAAAAATGGCTTACTTTGTATAAAACATTACTAATTCCATCAGTGTCAAAAACAAAAAGCATGATGCATGGTAATTAGCATTTGGAGCCGGAGTGGTTTCCCTACACTCTATACAAATGTCCCTCCTTAAACACTATCACATTAAAAGGTTCATGTAATTGGAGCCAAAGAAACTGTTTTTCCTTTGTCTCGCCACCCTATCAGCTGAGACCGAATGCCAAATCAACAGAAGTGAGAAGTAATAATATTTTATTTCTTTGCAAAGCGAGGAGACAGATAGTTTGTTGTGAACAATGTAAATGTGCAGTAGTGTGAGTGACAGCTGGAGCTCAGAACCGAGAGGCTGAATATTAACAATGTGCTTCTGTGTGGCAGCTCACGTCTGGAACGAAGAATTAGCACTAAGAGAGTTAGTTACTGTTGTGCTCACTTCTGTCTCCATCACTTCATTAATATGTGTTGATACTTTATATCAACACATATTATATATATCTGCACAACTTCTTTGTGGATCGACTGAAGACCCATTATACAGAGGTGAGAATAAGCTTTTGGACACCCTTAAAATTTTACAACATCTCAAATATTATAATGAAACTTTTTGGCTGAAATCCAGTTCTCAGCCAAACTTGTTTGCTCTAGCGATTTTTGTTTAGAAAGACCTTTCAAATGTGCTTGCAAACAAAGTGCAACAAAAATTGAGCTTCATTAGTAGATCACTGGTACCAAAATTACACAACGTTTAAGGATTTGTATAGTATTTTGGTTGACTGTACCTAAACAAATGGTACTTTAGGAGCCAACAATGATTATTAATGCAGTATTTCATAAATGCATGGGGTGACTGACGAGACACCAATCAGCCATGACATCATGACCACCTGCCTAATATTGCAGGTACAATAGAGCGTTGAAGTGATCTGGCATCAGGATGTTATCAGAAAACCCTAAAGGTCTTTTGTGAAATGGAGCTTCTTTGAGTCAGACTTCCTGCATAACAATATCTTGACCGACCAGGCTGCCAGGAAGGTGAACTCTGCCTCCTGCACCTGTATCATCATGGTGTGTGAACCAACCAGTCTTCTTTCCCCAACAACACCACTTTTCTGCTGCTCCGCCTCATCCACGTTATTCAGGTCAGCTTTCAGTTGCATTTTTTCATACTTTGATGGACACATGTGCTCCCTATGTCAGTAAGTGTCTAGTTTAAGCATGTTATTCTATTTCATCCTATATTTCTTATACTTTTAGAGACCGTGCCAGAGAAAAAGGCAGTTTGAGTCTTCTGTCTTTTGCAGCTAATGAAGTTTAGTGGAGATGTTGAACATTGTTGGTTCTTTCAGCATTGAACATGAGCACCTTTGCTTTCTGCAAATATGCAGCCTTTTACTCAACAGACTGAAGTAGGGATGCACCGTTACCACTTTTAAAAGGAGTACAAGTATGAGTACTTACTTTTAGCTACTTGCTGATCCTGAGTACCTATAAAAGTACTTATTAAATGCCATTAAGCCTAATTTATACCCCATATGCAAATGATACATGAAGGCTATGTTTCGCCGCAAACCTCTGCACAGCCTCTGTCTACAAACTGCTGGTGCTCTCGTCTGTCTGCTGCTGATGATAATGACGGATGACGTCACCTAATACACTCCGGGTTGGATCAGAGAGCTTTAACGAGTAATCCATGCAGTATCCGAGGAGATACTGGTATCGGTGTTGGTACCTACCCAAACAGAAATACACTTTGTATTAATACACACTTATCAGAAGCAGAATTCACTTCTGTAGCTCATCTGTTGTATCTGCCCACACAGTCTGCCGCCACTCCCGTGTACTTCAGCGATTCCTTGACATTCACGACTTATCATCCATCATCACCTTCCACATTTCTTCCCATACATCTCTCGACTACATCCAACCTAGTAGAAGACTATACACATAAAAGCTACCTACCATTTGCTCTCCTAAGCCTGAAAAGTAACGGGGAGCCCTGCTGTCTGCTGTGCACTGTAGTGAGAAATCAACCAGCAAGCTTCAGTGAGAACACCTAATTATTAAAACCTATTACAGCCTAAAAGTCTTTATCTGTGTGCTGCGGTGATAATCTGCTGTATAATAGCAGGCGCAGCTTAGTGGTTTAACTCTAGATGAGCTGATTAAAGAGAACCGGGAGGAGGGGGGAGGAAAAGCCAAAAGATCTCCCAGGACGTCGACATCAGGGGGAGAAGACGAGGGCTCCTAATCTCCACTCAGGTTCTGGCTCATCTTCAATCAGAACAAGTTACACCACCACATTCTGCGAACTCTGTATTG
Organism: Parablennius parvicornis; assembly: GCA_900302745.1. Taxonomy (NCBI): domain Eukaryota; kingdom Metazoa; phylum Chordata; class Actinopteri; order Blenniiformes; family Blenniidae; genus Parablennius; species Parablennius parvicornis. Next base: position 22,756 of record OMNM01060641.1, on the reverse strand, counting down.
ATGATGACGACGGAATTATGCAAAGAAATGTGATACATGGTTCTAGGTGGGATGAACAAGCACTAATGAGGTCTTGCTGGTGTCATTACTGAAACAGTAAATTGTTCTAATTATGCAGTTATTCCTCCAACAGCATCAATCAGAGCAATTAAAATGAAACGATAAGCTATACTCAGTATTTGTCATGCGACTGTTGACACAGAAGAGCAATTAGTGCATCATGTCAAAAGCAATGAGAGGTTAGAGAGCCAGCTTCTGTGTGATAGAGCCTGAAGATCAAATTCACTTACTATTCTATTCATTGTTTTCTGGTGCTGTGAGGAGCTTTCGTTAGACGAGTGTGTAATGAAGGTGCTTTGTACAGAACAGTATATGAAAACTCTGAATGTCATCAAACACACACAGGCATGGCATGCATTTAATCTACAAAACCCTTGAACAGTCACAGTCCAACTGGAAAAAGGAAGTGATGGGATTTGACTGAACTATTTAACATTTATGTTCTTGTGATATACAACTGATTGTAAAAATGTGGACGGCACACAAAAGAGGCAGAGCGGAGCGACCAGTGGACAGACCGACCACAGATTTATGGTGAGGAAGCTAGAGGAACTCCAGGGCAATGAATTAACCTTCATAGTTACACACACTTTCTCTGACTCTGGATTCCCAAAATCAATATTTTTATTTCAAAATGGGCAGGTTGTCTCTGCTCAGTACTGATGGATGAAGCGGCTGCGCTGCGGAGGGATCAGACGGACAATAAGGCAGATAGATGTGATGAAAAGTGTGTGCAGAGCTGGTTGAGGTTTTGATGATATTGGGGTGAAACCTGGACACTAATCAGATCTCCAAATCTTCTTTGACTTATGTGTCACAATGTTTCACCCCTTTCTGTTCCTGTCTCCGCAGCGCAAATCCCCTAAACCGACCTCTAAAAACAACAAATAAGTCAGTGTCCTTTTCCCTGCAGAGATCATTTCACCGCTCACTTTGTAAAAAGACACAGAGCTTTACTGAAAGGAGCAGCTGATGTTCACGTTGGTAGAACATGAACAGGAAAAGCGATGAAGAGCCAGACATGTGACAACCATCTAACCAGCCTGCAGATTCCTGGATCTACATGTAGGCTGGGAAGATGCCTGCTCACAGAGCCGGCATCTCACTGCAGCGTCTTCTTTGTTCAACAGAGTCTGAGAAGTGATGAAGCTCTTTGAGCTCACTGCTGCATGAACGGAGGATTAGAGAGCCACAAATATCATGATCCAGAACTAAACAACCAACAGTTTTCAAAGAGGAAAACACTGAAGTATAAAGAAGAAACCAGAACACCAACAACACTGGACCAGAGGAAACTAGAGAATCCTTGAAGATCTGATGAGTCTTTTTTTCTGAGTTTGGTGTTAAACATTTAAACCTTGAATGAACTCCGCCTGCATCATGCTTTCACTTCAGTAACAGTGGATTGTTGGAGTGGAGTGTTTACCATCTGTCAGACCGCTGAGGGTGGAGCACATGACATCAACACACTGAGGGTGGAGCACATGGCATCAACACACTGAGGGTGGAGCACATTACACCTCACCAACACACTGAGGGTGGAGCACATTACACCTCACTAACACACTGAGGGTGGAGCACATTACACCAACACACTGAGGGTGGAGCACATGGCATCAACACACTGAGGGTGGAGCACATGGCATCAACACACTGAGGGTGGAGCACATTACACCTCACCAACACACTGAGGGTGGAGCACATTACACCTCACTAACACACTGAGGGTGGAGCACATTACACCAACACACTGAGGGTGGAGCACATGACACCAACACACTGAGGGTGGAGCACATTACACCTGAGCTTGAATCTCTGGCTGCTTGTGTGTCAAAGGATCCACTTCAAAATCTCTGTTCCCGTCTATAAAGCTTTGAAGGGTCTGGGGCGTAAACACACCTCAGATACACTGATAGATGATAGATTATGAAACATCAGGACCTCTGAGGTCCTCAGGAAGAGTTCTACTAAGTGTTCCTCCAGTCAGAAGAAACAAAGTGAATCAGCTTTAGTTCCTACCTCCTCACAGGTGGAACAAACTTCCTGAACACCTGAGAAATGCTGACACATTCTCCTAAATCAGGAATTACTTTATTTGCACAGGCATTCAAATGAACAATATATTTTACTTGTTGTATTACCGCTACTTATTTTATCTCCCTTTTTATGTTATTTTATTCCCTTTCAACTCACATTTGGAAATGTGATTGAATAGAAAATTAGTCCGACATTAATTGCGGCTTAATTTTTGAAGTGATGACCAAAAAATACTCCTTAATTTTTTGTTTTTCAAAGAAATACTGCTGATTGGGCCTCATGATTCATATCTGTAACCAACAAATAACATAATTAAACACATTGTGACTGTTTTTACTCAAAAAACCTTAACGCACCGAACTACTTAGAAAAAAGGTGAAGGCTATGGACCAAATTAATTCTGAAACTTCAGTACATCCGTTCCATTATACTTATTCTTTTTGAGCCACTTCTGAAGCATGTTGTTGAATTCTTGCATTGTGATCCATTATTTGAAACTGTGGGCAGCTGCAGGCTCGAACCTTGTTGGTGTCAGTTTAAAATGTAAAAGACTGCATGATGGTGAATTGGACACGGCACTTCTTCAGACTCCGATCAGGGCTGTAAGCCTGAGTGTGAAGGGGGGAAGAGTCATGAGCCCGGTGGACTGATTGCTCATGGAGGAGAAGTGTAAATGTGTTTGAGTAGGCAAAAAGGAAAGGGCAGTTGGCCACACTCTCCCTCATCAGAGTCGCGTGTTCACACTTCTGGTTGGGTGGACGCCGTGAGCGTAAACATTCAGAGGAAAGAGTCTAAATAACTGAAACTGATCTTGAATAAAAGGATCCTAACCTCCATAGGTGCTCAAAATTCAAATCCACAGGCCAACCGGTTTCGCATATAGATTTTTGTTGTACATTAATTAGCCACGACATTAAGAAAACTGTCTAATATTGTGCTGGTTCACCACTCAAACAGACGCGAGACACCGCAGCACTAAACACACTCACTGGAAGTCTTTGCTTCAGTCAAGATGACGACACTATGAAGACGTGGTAGAAAACAAACGGAGCTCCACACCTGTCTGCGGTATGCCTGATTGTTACTTTATTGAACTCCTGACGGTCACGAACCTCCAAGTGCTGCTGGGATGTTTTTATTATTTCCATTTGACATAGACAGAATATTGGCTATTTATTATAGGAGCTGGGTGAAAGGTCAGAACTTGACTGTGGAAATCAAAACACATAGAACACAACCCGATCCTAATAACGCTAACACACTGCAGATTTATGCAAAATTCAGGTGTCATGCTCCTGGAAATCTACATCTACACTTCGGGTTAGCATAATGTCTACAGTCAGTAACTTCAAAGTAATTGCTCCGGTTTTCAGCTGCTCTGAACCTCAGCCACGGGTCGCCAGAGTGTCAGGTGACATGTTGGATTGAAAATAAATCTCTTATGAATGATTCACTTTAAAAATCAACAGGGCTCAGGCAAGCTGATGAAATGTGTCAACTTCCAGCTCCAACGTCGATGCGTGGATCCGACATCAAGTGTACGAACGTCCTGCCAGTGATACCAGCATCAGCAGTGTGTGTAAGAGTGTGTGTGAATGAGTGAGAATGGTCATGTGAGGCGAGACTGCTGAAGCAGACAAATTGGCTAAAACAATGATAGCAAAACCAATGAACCTTTTGAACATGTTTCTGATGAGGAACCTTTTGGAAGAAAATGTCCATTGTTTAAAGTTGATGGTGGGTCAGGGTAAACGATGCAGGCATTTCACCTACTGTCAATCTTTAATCAACCCGAAACATTGAATGAGAAGAGTTCAAACCTTTCACATACGCTACAAGTTTAAAGGTTCGCTTTACGCTTCTGAACAGTGTTTACTCAGTGATGGGATGTAACCTGTGCTGGTATCTTCTGTCCTTCAGCTAATGGAACAAAGAAGACAATGAAGAGATTCTAATCGAGTGTCGTTTTAATTGTGAGCCATTTATCACTTTGTACTATTGTGAAGAGGGTGTGTTCAGCCAAACTTTGGTTTGCATCACAATGAAGATGAAACTTGTTCTGAATCATCCGTTGGACTTGCCAGAATCAGATTTCCGACATCTGTTCTATTTACTCTTCAAATATAAAAGCAGCAGTGAGGGAGTTTGAAACTGTCTATAAATACATCAAGACACAAAATGAGCAAACACTTCTTTGATCTCAGAAACCTGGAGTGTCACTTGAAGCTCAGAAAACTATCACTGTGGCGACAGTTAAAGAAAAAATAGTTTAGCTGGCTTACGAAGAGAGAAGCAGGCTAATACAAAGTCTATTAATAAAAAGTCTATTTTAACCAAATGTCAAATTATAATTGGTCTTTTTCCAATATAAAACACCCTGTTCTGATTATTCTTGGTTGACATTGCTCACAAGTACAAAAGGAAAATAAATGTAATTTACTTTCAACAGAAGAATTTGGAAAGTTGAGACAGTTTTACAACAATATAAGTTAAAAACTAACAGAATAGAAAAACATACCTGTCATTTACCAAATCAGTGTTTATAGGACTCTGTCAGATTTCCATTTGTGCACAGAGGGTATTTACTTTAACTTTATTCAATCATTTAATTTCAGTTTATATTGAGGTTGAAATTGGACAATTTCATCTCTTAAAAACTGAACTTGACTTTGGAGTGGAAGTGATTTGTGTGAAAGCGTTATAACTATTCCGAACGTTCTATAAGAATGGGAAACATTGTTCTGGCCAAACTCCACAAGCTGCTGTATTTTCTTAGTACAAGTCACATTTGTGTCTGTCCAGATGTAACTGTTGATCATCTTGCTCTCGCAGATTCAGTTTTGCAGAACTCTTTCAGCTGCTCTGTCTCTTTTCTGTTTTTACTTTAAAATCTGCTGTGGATATTTTTCTTTTTGGAGACATTCTGTGGTACGGTAGCAGCTGTCTGTTGTCATATAGTGACATCTAGTGGTCACTGACGAAACGTACCACTACATTTTCATACACAAGTTACTTTTTGATACAAGTTGTATGGCAGCCAAAGAACTAAAAATGGGTCTTATTACAAAAAAGTCAGTCTAATAATTATAAAGAATTACTTGGCTGTTACAAGAAAACTTGTGTGACAAGTTGCCGTCATTAAGTTCAAATCAACGTAATCAGAAAGTGGAGAAGGCAAAGAAGATAGAATAAAAAGTACTGTGACCACTATCAGAAACTTATAATAAAATAATAATAAGAACTTATAATTAAAGTTTCTTGTCAAAAGGGAGTTTTCCTTTTTTAAGTTAACTGAAAGTTAACATAAAAGATACAACTTCCTGGGTGAAACCCACAAAATATCAATTTTTTCTTCTTTAATTTCCTGTCCTGAGGAATTCTTAGTGCCAAACCCTCACAGAGTTCAGTGAAGACACTGTCTGGATGGTTCAGGTCAGCTGTTCTGTCACTTGGTCTCTGGAGTGGAGAACGTCTGTGAACAAGCTCACTGCTTTCAGAAGAGGAGTTCGGCTTGCCTTACAATATCAAGCAGGTTTTGGCCGAGGTTTCAGAGCTCTATTGATGGGAAAGAACATCTGCCGTATCATCGCAGGGAGCTGACCCCACTGTGTCTCCGTGATACGCTGGATGACTCATTGTTGTATCAACATTGTTAGTTTAAAGACAGTTGAAGCACCAGCAGTATTCCAAAGGAAAGTCCATAGAGCACGTACACATTTACACTGGTTTTGATTCTAAAAATTTACTTCAGGTGTGAATGAGAGCTGTAAGCAAAAGTTGGTTCCTGCACTCATGATCACCAGATGCAGAAAATGAAGTCAGTGTTTTAGGGCATCAGTGGAATATGGGGAAATTTTAAACCTATCAAAATGTGAATGACTTTAATTCCTACCAAAAAGCTTATTTACAAATATCGATCAGGATATTTGTAGGTTTGTTTACGGCGTTGTTTTATGTTTTATGGCATCAAAAGCAGGTGTTTTGTCTTTTTTGTGTGAGAACTGTAAACATCTAGAGGTTTGATGCGTCAGTTTTTTTAATATTTTATTCAGCAATATCGGCATCGGCACCAAAACATTCGATATCAGTCAGACGCTAATAGACGCTAGGGACTACCCAGTGTGCTGTAGAGGCATGTGTAGCGTCAACACAGAGAGGCTACAGCGGAGGTGGTTTTCAGCAATGCATATCCTTTGCATATCATTTGGGAATGGAATGGAATAGAATAGAACAGAATAGAATAGAACAGAATAGAATTATTGATCCCAAATGAAAATTCTGATGATAATAATAATAATAAGAGTCAGGCGAGACAGAGGAGACAAGCAATCTTACAGTACTTTTATAAGTACTCGGTATTGTCAAGTAGCTAAAGGTTAATACTCATATTGGTCCTTTAAAAGAGTGGCATCGTTGATCCCAGTTTATGCAGATGATGTGCTATTATATATTGCATGATGCCTCATGAAGCTGCAGTAATTATCATCATTTTCAGTTTGAGAATCTTTAGTCTTTTTGTTGTGTAGCTCATTTTGAGTATTTTATAAAAATGCAGTCAGCTTTGTTTTAATTCTGTGTTTACGATTTCAAAGCTGATAAAGAACACAGATCAGAGGAATAAGCCAAGACTTACAGATGTGAAGGCCAGCAGCTCCTCGTCGGTGAGCTTGTGGACGGGGTTGTTCTTCTGGAGGTCGATGCTGAAAGAAAGATGGAACCACAAAACAAAATGTGAATATTTAGTGGAAAATCCCTGGTGTGAACAACCTGGATGGCTCATGTCTTTGGCAGTATAACAAATGTATTCTCTGCACCATTTATTATGAGAGTGACCATACGCTGATGTTGAGCCACTACAAAGCATGTCAGTATGACCGTCACTTCATAATTCTACTGTTTTGTTGGTTCGTTGGACAATAAGGTGGCTCGCTCCCTTTTTGGGGGCTCATATTTAGAGAAATGTCTGCAGACTAAATTTTGTTGGGTTTTCTTTGTTTGTTTTTTTAAACATAAAAAATATATGATTGAAACAGGTTTCTCTCCTATTCAAGTATGTTTGGGTGTTTTTTCCTGATTCAGGAGGTTGTTTGAGGTCACATCAAGACACCAAACTCCTTTGCCCAAAACATTTGCATGATGCTTGTACAAAGGAGTAAGAGGCACAATGGAATGTCTTTCATCGCACTCTTCTTTCTACTTGTCCTTAACTAACCTCAACATTCAGAAACAATAAGGCCGATGAAAAATAAAGACTTAATTCTGCCTCACAACACTGACTGCAGCAGCCTTGTTGAAGTGGCATCTGGAGCCTGCACTAAGTCCAGCGTCATGAAGTCGTAGTTTAAGCCTCAGGCTAATGTTGCCAGCTATTGACAAATAAAGCATGTTGAATTTATAAAACACATTTTAACATTTGTTTGTTTCACGTGTGTTTCACCAACAAAGAGTGTTTATGAACAGATGGAGCCTCTTAAAAGGCGGCGTCATGCCAATTCTGAAGTTCTGTTTCCACAGAACAACCAACAGGACAAAGAGTGCTTGAATCATGTTGAATTACTGTGGTGTTGCAGAGTGAAATGGGACGATCATTCTTGAAATATTTTGGGTGGCTCGAGAACAAAAGGCTCATCATTTATGGTCAGAAGTGAAATTCAACTGCAACTGTCCTTCATGTTTCTCCCAAATGAGGAGAAGAAGATATTGAATCAGCTAATGAAGAGTTTCTAATGGAGAAGCGAGGATCAGCAGCAGAACCAAACATTTTCCTTTATCAAAACATTTATGTGCGTGTACATTTATATACGGTATAAAACTGTAAAACCATAGCAACAGTAATAAAGACAATAAATAAATGTCTTCAAGATAGTTATTTTAACATCATTTAAAAAATAACTTTTTAAAGTCATAAAATGGGTGTGGTCTGTGTTCAAGAGCTGTACGTCAGAGGGAACGGACGACTTTGAGCGTCTGTTAGTTTTTCTTTGAGGGACATTATAATGTCTGCCTGAAGGCAGAGAGAGAATTCTTTGGACAGAACCTGGTCTGGTTTCTAGCTCCTGGTTCTTCTCCGATTGAGCCCGAGTCCCTCCAAAGAGTTCCAATAGTTTTGGATCACACTTTGCCGGCATTATTTAAGTTGTTCTTGTCTTTGACAGACAGTTCAATGTACCAGCAGGTGAAGGAAAGGGTTAAAGCTCTTTCAATACAAGAATGGTAAAGATTTTGTAAAATTGAGTCACAGACATTAAAATATAATTTAGCTTCTTTATTAGCAGTTAAAACTACCGAGTGACATCTGGCTAACTCTGCTGGTCCAAACGTCTCTGCTGATTAAGTTACTGTCGTACCAAGTAGCTTTCGCACGCTTGATATTTTGGCAGAAAAAAAAATTACAGTCTGTCGTATTTTAGTCATTCCCATTCATTCTAATTAATCTTCAAACTGCTAACATGACTTTTGTGTACCTTCGGGTGACGTAATACTCGCTGGAATGCAGCAGGGATCTTTTGCATGTACAAGTACTCTGTGCAGTATCAGACCCAGTAACTCATACTGGTGTCGGGATCGGAGCAGCCCCTGCTAGTACTGTCAACGGAAAAATACTGAAGCCCGACTTACTCTCTATTATTATTTCTCTGATGTGCTATGTCCAGATAACTAGTTAGTTAAGTTAAATCAATAGCAGGGAGGAGATGCTATACAACAGCGGTGGCCAACCCACAGCTCTTTGATCCATTAACTGGGGGATAGCTGATTAAAAAAAACAAACTGGCATGAGTGGAGCGAGAGACGGAGGAGGTGCACGGGCAGGTGAGTTCAGATAAAACATCACACAATGAAAAATGGCAGTGCAGGAACGAGGGGCCGAGTGAAAGCTTGAAGCTGAACAGAATATTTCTGGCAGAGTGGCTGAGCCATTATTTTCTTTGTTGAACGTAATGGAAAGTCGCTCTGTCTGATATGCCAGGACGTCGCTGGGACATTTCAAAGTATTGTGGAGAACTGCGTGGAAGAATGACACTGGAGAAGAAAGGACTTCTGTCTTACGAACAACCACTGACGAACACAGACTAACTGTCACTGACAGAACTACATTCTGAATTGTTTTCTATTGAATAATATCAATATTGAAAAAGACAAAAACATCTCATACTCTGGTAACATGACACAGGCCATTGTTGTGTGTGTGTGTGTGTGTGTGTGTGTGTGTGTGTAAGACAGGGAGAGAATGTGTTTGAAATTAGAAATACATAGATTTTCATTTTATGACATTTGGTGTTCATGTGAGGGAGTTTGTAAGTCCACATGAATAAAAATAAGAATAGGCAGCAACAAAACAGCAATAATCACAATATGTTGGCCAGCAAGTCAGTGATAAACATTCGAGTGAAACTGTGAAGCTTCTTCGTTTTTACAACAGACGACCGTACAGATGGAGGAATGTCGGCTTCAGGGAGTGAGGATATTTTCTCAAGTTTAGTGTTAAATGCACATAAAGCTGGGACACTGGTTCTTTGGATGAGGTTCTTGTGTTGGTCTCACAGCAGCGTGCAGGTGCACAAGTCCACCTTTAATTTAACCACACCTGCTGTTCATCAATCATTTCTTGGTAATCTCACTGACTGCTCCGTTGACCTTCACCTGACCTGCCCGGCCCCGGCAGCAGCATCGGAATTAATCACCAACGCGCTCAGAGGCTAACTGGTTTTATATTGCCTCAAGTGCCTTCTATTCGTCCTTTGTTTCTCCTGGGTGAAACCACGAGTATAAATAAGTTAACAATTTACAACCACTGAGCCGTAAATCCAGAGGAAAACACAGGTCACACAGAAAGAAATGAGGTTGGCAAAAGGTAAAAAGTAGAGGAGAAAGAAGTGCTGATACTTGCTTCAGACTTGATTCTCTCAAGTATACAACTCATGGAGGGACTCGGACACAACTCAAACCAGCATCATGAACAAATCGGTTTCCATCCATTTCAGCCACCCACAGCAGAGTTTCACAGATTCTGATTCAGTTCACCTGACATGAGAATAAAAGCATGAAAAGAATCAGGAAGCATCTCAGTGGAACAAACATGTTTAATGCCACAGGGAAAGAATTCACTCTGTCATAGGGTCAGGCCATCAATTTTGGGGATGTACATGCTGGAGGTGTTTATATGGCCCTATTCCACCGTACAAAAATTGCTGGAACGTAGTGAAATGGAGAGGAGCAGTACGGCAAAGCATACCCCGCCCAAAATTTGGGTCGTGTTTCCACTGCAAGGGGGAAGCTTAAAAAGTAGGCAGTGCTGAGAGCTCCCCAGATATATGACGCAGCCGGGGGCAACAGATCTGTTATAAATCCTCTGTTGTTTTTACATACTCCGCTTTGCATTAGTTGTTTCGTTAACTTTTTTTTGCAGCCAGAGCTGCAGCTGCAACTCCTGTGTTGCTTCTAAGAGAGCGAACGCCGGCCGGCGATCCGGCCATGGTAACAGTTGGCGCCGCTCCGCTACTTCCGTGTTTCAGTCGAGACAGCGGACGGGATGCGAGGACCTACAGCGGGGCGCCGGAGCAGCCCCGCTGTAGGTCCTTGCATCCCGTCCTTGCATCCCGTCCACTGTCTCAACCGAAACACAGAAGTTGCAGACCGGCGCCGACCGGCTTGTGCTGATGTCACCGTGGCCGGCCGACGTTCGCTCTCTCGGAACCAACATCGGAATTGCAGCTGTTAACAACAGAGGATTCATACCGCCGACGTTAAAATATTGATGGCGTGATGTAAATCACTGACCAAACAGCAGACGGCTCCACGACATCAGACCCGTTCCAGTGTCCCCAGTACCTCATTGCCGGGGTAGTGAAAAGCTTTCCGGTCTGGAGCGGTTGTTTCCGGTAACGGAAACAATTCTTGCGGTGGAAAGCCGGACCGTACGGGACTACACTGCTCCGGTCCTGCACTTTATGTGCGATTGAAACACGCCTATAGACAGCGTGGACAAGTTAAAACTATGTAATCATTATTTTGAAGAAAATGTTAATATATGTTTCTTTATTTTTGAGATTCTTGCAGAAGTTCTGTCGTCTGTGACGTTTCGTCCACATGCTGCCGTCTCTGACGTTATTTTACTAAGAAGCTGTTAAAAACATTCTGGATCAGACTTCTTAAAGATCTGTTCTTTCACTTGAAGTTTTGTCTGGGGTTGTAATGTGGCAGCAACATGCTGATTGAACCTCAGCTCAGCTTCATTCCTCTGCTGCACTGCACACTGTTAATGACCTCAGCATTTGATATGTTGAAGAAGTTCAAAGGACAACAGGCCGCCGAGCAGCTGTTTACACAACAACATCAACTGGATCCAGCAGTTTTTATGTTTCCTCTCAGAAATGTTTCACGTTAAGATGATGTAACGAAAGTTTTCCATGTTCACCTGAAGTCACTGTTGTGTGCTCTCTTAGCTGTATGCATTGATTACCAATTGACACCACTTTTCCAGAGAATACTAGCAGTTCACTTTAAAGACCATTTTGTCTCCAGCTGCTCCACCTTTCAAGAGGCCGCTCATCCAACCGGACGACGAGGTGAAGAGAAGATTCAGACAGGTGCACACATGCAATACGCTATAACAATGTTGAGTTCTGTGACGATGATAAACACTTCCATAGATGTTTACTCTTCTTTTTCTTGCATTTTTAGTCTTATAGTGTTTCCCCTCAATTAGAGTCTGTCTGCAATTAAAGCAGCAGAATTTCATTTCAGAAAAGGAGCAATTCATTCATGTTGTTGTGTTGTGTCATGTTTTTCATGGATTCTTAATCTTTTATGATTTCTACCAGGTATTAAATCATTTAGGCTGTAAATTATTTAAAAACCAAGATATTTGATGACTAGCTTTCAATCTTTTGTTCTTTGTAGGCATCCTTCACACTTTATATTCTACATAATTAAGATGCACATAATTTCCTATGAAGGATCAATAATTATGCATCTGTCAGTAGAAGACAAGTGATGCAGCAGGAAAAAGACATTTGATATTTTAGTAAAACAACATAATGGCTTCAAAAACTGAAAATCTACCTCATGGAGTGACCCAGTTCAGTGCCCAGACCTCAATCTAACAGAGCTGCTGGGGAATGAGTCGTTCACACCAGATATCTAAAGAACACAATCAAGCTGAAAAACTTCAGGAATGAAAATGAGGTTCAATAATCCAGGACTTATTGCATGTTTTAATGGATTTGCTTCATAAAGACTTTATTCCTCCTTTGAAATGACATGAAGCACTTTGTGTTTGTTATTTGTAAGTTAGATGTAGATTTCACCACTTTTCACGACCAATCCAAACACAAAATGAGCTTATTCACACACTAATCCATCACCGACTTCAGAGATTTAGAAGAATCGCATTTGTTTTGCTATACTTTTCATTTCACTGATCTGGAAACAGAGACTTCTGTAAGCTGTTACAAACAACAAAAAGGACCAAAAAATAATGCTCAAACATAATCGCTCATTATGTTTGCTCATGTAATAATCCTATGATTGAACGTGACCGGACGCAACTAAAAAAAACTGAGCAGAGAGGAGGTTCTCTTTGAAGCCAAAAGAAGTTCTATATGTGGAAAATATTCATGCAGACTAAACCGAGTGGCTCATTGGCTCCAAAGTGACGCGCAGGATGACGAGATATAATTTATGTCTTCAGGCTTTGGCCTTCGTTTCTTCTGACAAACTTTCAACAACCAGGTTTCTGGCAGTCTGGTAGATTTTGAGCTTGGCTGCACCCTCGGCCGGTTGACCAGCGGAAGCAGCTGTGAGGCGTCAGGCAGCAGACTCACCACAGTCCCAGGACGACGGCCTGCTCCTCGGCACGCAGGTCAGGCAGCTCCAACTGATCTGGCTCGGCAAAGTTGATGTTATCCAGCAGTGTGTCGTCAGCCAGGTTGCAGTCCTGGAAACACACTCAGAGTCAGTCTTGTATTCGTACGCAACCGTCATAAACCAAGGCACACTTTCTTGGATGGACAATCATATTCTTTTGTTTGCAGCCACATTGTTTGAAAAAGCTACAAATATAAAGTTTTGTTTGGTGATTCTCTCCAAGAAATACTAACTGGACAAATGTCTTTGTCCAAACCTGTTAATCAAGGAATTCAGGCGTTTTAATCAGAAGAAACTTTGGACAATGTTTCCAACTTGGTAGGAAAAGTCTGAGGAGGTTGTTTTATTATCCAACAGTCCATAAAGTCATGGTTTAAAGATTGGATTGTTCACAGAGGCTCGACTTGGAACAGCAACCAGAAACTTGGAGAAGAACTTAATGAAGATTGTGAGCCAGATCTTCTCTTCTACAGAAAACTCAAAGCTCTACTGGATGAATGGGCACAAATTCCAACAGAATCACTGAGACATTAAGGGAAGTGGAAGCTGTCAGAGCTGCCAAGGTCTAGGTATCTGAATTAGGGATCTCAAAATTAACACGTCGCAGCCTTAGCCTAGCGATAATGTTCTCCAATGAGAGGAGACTTTGGAGCTCTGGGTCATGACGGCTTTGATTGAGCTCCTCTCCTGTGGTAATGAGGGAATTAGTGGTCGGAGCAGGAACCTGGAACTGAGCCACAAAAACTAGACTGAGATCTCTACGGACACTTTCCAGCAAAGGTGCAAGTCTTCAAGGTAAAAGATGGGGCCAATAACCTGCTGAGCTCTTCAGCACGCTGGTCAACACATCTTAGAAATTGTGTATATCAAATTTATATGTCATAACTGAAAATGTTCATTTCAACTATTATGATATCACAGTCTTAGCACACAGCAGAAAGTTGCCCTGGTAATGGTAGAACAGATTACAACCCAAAGTTAGAGTAGAAAACAAAACCATTGCTGAACTTCTAAACATGTTCTATCCAGCTAACATCAAAAGAACAGCTGCACGAATGAAAAAAATCGCTTAAGGCGCCATTTCACAGTGTCCATCTGCTTTAAAAGCTAATAGATTTCAAACTAGAAAAGCACTCAGAAAGCACAGACCAGTGCCAAATGGCGTTTTCAATGTAAAAATTTCCCAACTTCAAAGTGTCGCCATATGGTTCATCTGGCTCGGATCCAGACAGAATTTGGCACAATTCAGGACAATGATCCTCCAAAGATACATGAAACATTCCAAGATAATTGATAAAAAATTCAATGAGTTGTGATTTTTGAAACTCGTAAATGGGGTTTCCAATGTTACATTCCGGAATTTTTTCTTGCCTTGATCTGGATTCGATACGGATGAAACTTTGCACCCTACTAGATATGACCATCCTACAGATCACTGAATTTTTACAAGTCAATCAGATTAGATCTCCAAGAGATATGAATTTTTGAAAAGGGCTCAATGATAAGTAAAGGGGAAAAACAGGATCTTTGATATTTTTTGTATCCAGATGGTTATCCCAGACAGACAGACAGACAGACAGACAGACAGACAGACAGACAGACAGACAGACAGACAGACAGAGCCAAAAACATAACCTCCTTGGCGGAGGTAAAAATCTCAGTTTTAGCTCATAGATAAAGCTGCACACTGAGCACTTCTCAGGTGGGTAAGAAGCAAACTGCACGACTGATGCTTAAAATCTCTGTATTGAAAGAGAGACAACGTTACAATCACGCAACCAAATGATGTCAGAAATGTTCCCACAGCTGAGCTTGCTTATGGATAAATTGTATTTTTGCCTCCATGGACACCAGAGTGTGCCACAGAATAGCACAAGCTCAGAAATTCTAAATTTACTAAGCAACTACAACTAAAATGAGACCTGCATCAGTATATTTCACGTAAAAATATCTCAATAACCACATTTTTTTAAACAGCTGGAAAAACTGACCTTGCTGAACCGATGTGTGATGGAACCTTGATGCATAAAACTATACAGCCACATGGAATGCAACACACGTGATTTCTTCTCTTTCACTCTGAACAAATTGAATAAACTATAAAAAAAAAAAAAAAAACCAGGCTAGACAGAGAAATGATCCAAAAGCAACACCAGCTTCTTCTAATGAGCAGTTGTAGAAGAAGGTAAATAGTCCTGCAGTGAAAGAGTCAGCAGGAGACTGAAGGAGTGTGAGGGCACCTAAAATAGAACCTGTGCAGACTGAGGAAAGGATTTATGTGGGACTTATGAGGTATGACAGAGGAAAATGACTGTGTGTGGGATTGTTTAAAGACCCTTCAAAAGCACATTTATAACTCGGGTCTCAGTCAAGCCTGAAGAGCACAATGAAACATTCCGACAGAAGCCATCCTTCTCTTCCGTTTGGGCTTTTGGTGTGAAAGTGTGTGTGTCAGCACCTGACCAGTACTTCATCACAAGGAGGACCGTGCATGGCGGTACAAAGCTCGGACCGTGCAGCTTTGTGAAACGTCAGCACAGGATAATTCAAATCTTTTTTACCTCAGACACGTTTGACGAATTGGTTGTCACATTCCCACAAAACACACACATTAAGGTTGTGAGTTCTGAGCTTTGGTTTTCATTACACTGGCTAAAAGTAGTATCAAAAGGCTGGAAAAGTGAAATTTTTATGCATAAATTGATCATAAAGTGTTACGTGATCCAAGAGAAACAGACCCAATGCTCCAGCTCATAAAACACATGTCGGCTGTGTCGGCAGCTCATTGATGATCTGTGAAGTTGGTTAGTTGTTCTACTGCTGGAAAGATCAGTGGTCATTGATAGAATTAAGATTTTTTTTTTCTGTAGTACTTCTTTGTGTTTTTTATGCTTTGTATCATCTATAATAACTGCATAACATAGCACAGAGTCCATGTTTGACTAATTTCAGCGCATCCGTGTTTGTCATGCTTAATTAGTGAAGCTTTTGTCTTTAGCTTGCAAACACGTTCTCTATTATAATGAATCCAGATGCATTTGATTTAGGTTTGACCAATGAAACTGGTTGTTTTTAATGAATTCTAAACACCTGCACTTAGTAGCAATATGTATTAAGTTAATACAAAACGTGGCAAAGTTTATTACAAAATGTATTCAAGAATATTATTTAAAATCGGCAGATTATTAAAAAATGCAGCGTATGAAGTGAGTCTCTGGGGTTAAAAGAATGGACCGGCTTCAGATGGTATCAATGGGCCAGAGGAGTACATCACCCTCTGCTGATGGTGCCGGGGATTACAAAACATTTGCCTCTGTGGTTCTTTGTGGGCAGAAGAAATCAACATTGGTCAATCAGTCAGTTCCATTAGGAAGCCAATGCTGGACGTAATCTGTTGAGAATCTTAATAGATTAGAGGTGAAAGTAGTGTTCCGGCCACTTATCGCTCCTGCGATCGCAGATTGATCTGCAGAGTCAAGGCCTGATAGGAAGGTGCTTTTATAGTCACGCATCAGCAGGAAAATGGCCGTGCAATCTAAGGGGTAGAAAATGGATTCTGCATATTTTTAATACATCCTACGAAGGTCTAAGATATTTAATTAAAAAATGTATCCTCATGAAATAATGATGAAGCATGTGTCTCTTGAAGTGATAATCTTCATCTCCAGGAAGAACCGCTTCTATCATTCAGCACAGGCAGGACCAACAGCTATTAATCCTTTAATAATTGGTTTCTCTTGAGCAAATATTGGGCTCCGATTCTTTATTTCAGTCATCGTCAGCCTGAAAACATTGTGCCACCATCACAATTTTACTGAAGTTTATTGAGTGCGAAGAAGCCAAACATTGTAGAACTCTGATTAATTGTAGCCTCACTACTGGACGTTCCCCCAGTGGGTCAATCTGGAGTTCACCATCTTGGCCGAGGATGTTCTGACACGTGGAAACGGTAAGATGGAGCTTTCTGAGCAACCACGGGTCTGGAAGACGACCCACACTGAGCCTCGCTAAGCTGTGATCGATGTGTGAATGTAGACTGTGTTGAGACTGTTAAAATAGGCGTCTACAACCACCAGGAAACAGACCGGTAGTGGTTCACAGAAAATTTTACTTTGAAAATGCACATTTAAATTTCGTTAGTCTACATTGACTTTTATTTTGAAATCTTTTCACTTACGTCAGCGCTTCGATCTCAACTGAACTGAAATTTTTTCAAATTTTTCACGCATTGTTAAGCCCTTGTTCATGCCTTTTCACACACGTCCTGCCCGGTCCGAATATAAACTATGTTGCTTGAAACCCGTCCGTAGTGCAAAAAAGGTTGGGGAGCACCGAGTTAATGCACGTTTGCAAGCTGTGGCTTCTTTGTCGACAAACGTCTCCTAACCTGTGTGCCGTCTCTATGATGGGGCATCGATATGAACATTAATTACATTCCAAATCTTTCTGAAACACATGTCAGTGTAACTTTTCAATTCAGTGATTCAACCTAATTACATTAAAACACTTGTAAATGGAGGGGATGTGTTCCAGATTTCAGTCTTGTTAAATACCAGTTACATACCAACGACAGATGAAACCCATTGATACTGAAGGAATGACAACAAGAAGGCTATTGGTTTTTTGTGATGAGTTTGCATGTTCTTTCCATGTCTCAAGACACTGATATATATATATTTGTGCTACCAATATGCTATAAGTAGCATTTGGAGTTCTTAGCATCTACACATGATGAACAAGTACAAGTTTGAGGGACTGCTACACACTGTCGACAGACATCGGAGCATGCTTGTACCTTGGGCAGCCTCTCGTGTGGCGTTGGAGTGGGACTGCTCTCATCCTGCAGCTGATCCGGATGATCCTGCAGTTTTTTCACTTCAAGAAAAAGCTGAGCCAAAAACTTCTGCTGGAAACGAGTCCTCTTGCCCAAAGCACCTACACAAGACACAAGAAATCCAAGAGAACGTTTAGACAAAAGAGCTTGCTGTCGTTCTCTCACTCACCCTAAAACCATCAGCTCTGTTGGTTCTGCTCAAGGCTCACAGTTCAAAGGGAACATTTGTGTTGTTCTTTTATCTAAAACTGCATTCATGAAGTCATTCCTTTTATGAGCTGAAGGTAACTCTACTGAAGACAGTCAGCTGACAGGCTGCATCTCGCCTGTCCGTGGTTCAATCAGAACAATAGCAGGACCGAGAGGCAACACGAGCCTGGAGCTCCTGGTAACAAACATCAGAAAAATAAACCAAGAGAAAAGAAGAAGAGCCAGACGAGTAACTAGTGTAGTAGTAGTGACTCACTATTGCCACCTAATACACAGAAATGACTTAGTTTGAGTTTTGATCCTGCGCTTTTAGTTGTAACATTCATAAACAGAAAGGACAATATGTTTAGTAAGAAGATAAAACTTGGCTTTTATAACAAGTTTGGACAACTTTACAGTTGCAAATGAATAGAATAGAATAGAATAGAATAGAATAGAATAGAATAGAATAGATCTTATTCCACGCCAAAACTATGGCGCTGCCATATTGCATAATTTTGTCTAAAATAGCAGCTTGTTCTCGACAGTGAACGGGATTGAAAATCTATCTCTGAATTAAGAGTTTTAGACATTGCTCTTGTGGATCAAAGCTCCGTGGCGAGCCAGCTGACTCTGTGGATCGGTGCACGGTGTCTAGCCGCGAAGAGCTCTGTGGGTCGCTGCTCCAGTGCTCAGTAGCTAGCTGCGGCTAACTTTATCGGTGCTCCATAGCAAAATTAAGGAAGGATGAAGGAACACGATCGTCCCATCCCAGTTTTCATGTGTTCCCAGTTTAATATCCTGTGGCAGCGTTGTTTATGTTTAATGGTAGTTTTATGGACAAAATAGAAACACTGGGCTGCCATCCACCACAACGTAATCTGTCAGTAACTGGAAATGCTTAGACAGAATGAGGAAGAACGGACAATTGAAAGTGGGCGGAGCGGATTAAGGTCAATAGAATAGACGAGAAACTTTACTGGTTTAAAGATTAAAAAAAGACCAAAATGTATGTACGTGCATACGTACATACGTACGTACGTACGTACAGCCTCGGCTTCCTAATGAGACTGACTGATTGACCAATGTGGATTTCGTCTGCCCTTAAAGAACCATAGAGGAAAATGTTTTGATAGACATACAGACAGACACACATTTATTGCAATAGTCAATTCTTATCCCATTAAAAGTAATTAGATCAAAACTTTGCAATTACATCATATTTAATTAACATGATGAAGATGATATTGTTATCAATAAGAGGAAGTTTCAAAATATACATTAACAATGAATTTCATTGTTCATCTATAGTTAAATGAACAATCAAACAGTAACAGCTCCAAATGATGTGGGATTTGTTTTTGTTTTTTTAATATTCCAACATCACTCAACTCTAACAAGTCACGCTCAATATGTCTGACTACAAGTGAAATTAAATGAAACGGCCATTCTCCTTAGCAAATCGTTTCTTCTCAGCCAATCACTGCAATGTTTACTATTTCTTTGTATAAGACACGATTCATTTCCTGTTAGTAAGACAGAACGGGAACATTTCCCGCTAATCTACTGCAGATCTGTGGAGAATTGCCATTCCTGTGATGATTAACCATAAGAGAAATTTAAACAAAACACACACAGACCAATGGTGACCACCACCTTTATAAAACGCTCTATCCATCCATTCGGAGCAGTACTGGGTTCAGTGTCTTGCTCAAGGACACTTCTGCCAATAGAGACAAATTGATTTCAATCATCCATAGCAGTGCCAGAAAAGAAAACACCTAAAGTATATTTTTATTGATAATGTGCATTATATCTTTTGCATGTACTACACTTGTGTTATTTAGCAGTCGGAAGAAATGTTCAAAAGCACTTCAGCGATGGAGGAAAAGCTCTCAAGACTGAAGCAGGATGCTTGGAAATGACCAATGAGTAAGTCTGTCAAAGAGCTACATGCTTATAGATCAAAATAATTCCCCCCGAACACATTTACACAAGCATTTAACACGTGTTGTGCTTTAGGGTTAGCTTGGTCTCAAACTGCATTAGAATCATCGACTATCAGTTAAGGTCAGGGGAGTTCAGACTTTTGTTACATCCAGAATAGTATACAGGAGGGAGAGTAGATGGGTTTTTCAGCTCCATTAATAAAGCCAGCAGAATGATTCAAATGTTATTTTCACTTTAAAAACAGTAAATGTACTGTGTGTATTTTTGTAATGGCTGAACATCTATGATAAATACTGGTTGATAATTGTTGGCAGTCAATTGGAACTGTTCCAGGGCTGCAAATGGCCCACAGGCCATAGTTTGGACACCTTCCCCAGTTGTGCTGTTCCAGGTCCCGTACCTGTCAGGTTGACGTCCAGTCCAGAGAGCTGCTGCGCCTTCTTGATGTGCTCCTTGGCTGGCTGGTACTCGTAGTACATCAGACAGGTGTAGACACACTCCAGGTGAAACTGGATCGCCAGGTTTCTCTGCTCCGACCACTGCGAGCAGCTCTTCAGCACTGTGGAAAAGCAGAGAAGGAAGAAGGCAAGAAATCAAACATTTTAGACTTAGTTTTCTGGATGTCTGAACACTGAACAGTGGCTGAGAACTGAGGATTTCTTCACATTGAGCAGACCAGTTCCAGGTCTCTTCCCCTCTGATCTGATTATAATCAGTGCAGACAGAGAGATCGTCCTCAAGTGAGACGAGCAGGAGGGACAAAGCAGAGGGAAGGTGTATAATTCATGATGGGAAGTCATACACTTTCATCCTAATTCAACATTAATGAAGCGGTGTCGGTTTGGATTGTTCCCAGTGCGAGCAACTGACAGCGGGATTCAACTACACACCCACTGATTTTACACCACAGCTAAATGGCTTCTTGCTGCTGTGAAAACTGTAGAGTGACAGATAGACAGCTGAGAGATTTTACAATGATTTGACCTCCATTGGCTGCTGCAGGACTTTAGAGATTTAAAAAGAGTTGGAAAAAACCGGAGACTCTTTAGCCTCATTTCCACTGCGCAGTATGTTCCAGTACGACACCGGTTTGTGGTGTTTCCACTCACAAAATGTGTGAATGGTACCTAAAGAACCATACCCAACCGCTATAATTTTTGGAACCCCTCTGTTGAGGTACTGAGCACATTGGTATGAGTTCCATGAGGAGAAACAACGCAGCCGTCTGATTGGTCAGTGACGATCATCACTCTCGACAAGCTGCAACATTTAAACAGCTCATCGGCCGTATGAAACCTCCTTTTGTTCAGAAGCAATTTTTCAAACCGATCAATTCAGGTTCAAACTAAACGAGTCACATTCGGATGTAAAGAATTTATATTCACTTCCCCGACTACAAACTGGACTAACGAACAAAAAGGACGCCGACTTGGGAAAAACCGCGCCCCTTTAGATTCTTTGTTATTATTGTTAAGCAGTTACATACTGAAGAACTGATGACTCTCGATATGAACCCAAAACCAAGAGAAAACTATAACAGGTTCACTTGGTACTCCCAATTAGTGTCTTCCTCATTTGATGCTTGAGTGAACCAATTCCCTGAAGATCGACTTGACTTTCCTTTTTCAAATTCATGTTTTTTTATTTGATAATGTTGCTCACCAGTACATTGCTCTGTTGTAAAAACATTTTAATTGAACAAATAAAACAATATGCAGTCATTAAAACCTTTGTAGATTAACTTCATTGGTTACAAATTTATTCAACTGCAGTTTCTCTTCAGCAACATTTGAATAAAAGTCAATCTAATGGAAAAACTTTGGATGTTCAATGGGGATTGAAGCGTGGGCATTTCTAGATTTGTATTTTCAATCAAAAGAATTAAAACTCTGTGGTACTCCACTCAGAGATGGACATACATCGACTTCCCTCTCAGATTACAATTAGTAGTCAATCAGCAATCCCCTGATCCAATCAGTCATCAGCAAACCCCACCAACAAGGTTCTTACTACTTTGTTCCACTCAGTATAAATATCACTTGTGATTTGTTGCCATGAACAAACATCGCCCCGGTTAAAACAAAGAAACAATGTGTTGGAGCAGAGCAGAGTTAATTGAATCTGTCTGACGGCTGATGAACAGTGTGACTGAAACTGTGAGGAGCTGAGCCAATTAAGTCAGCAACACTCCCCCGACTGAGCTGCAAACAAATCTAAACCGAGGTGGACATAATGGCAGCACCTCCTGGGAGCCATG
Organism: Parablennius parvicornis; assembly: GCA_900302745.1. Lineage (NCBI taxonomy): Eukaryota > Metazoa > Chordata > Actinopteri > Blenniiformes > Blenniidae > Parablennius > Parablennius parvicornis. The sequence goes on along the minus strand of OMNM01060641.1, from coordinate 563 downwards.
CGGCGCGGCGAGGAAACTCATCTGCAGGCTTTTCACAGCCTCCCCCTCACCTCCCCCTCACCTCGCTCATACGAGGCGGTGCCACTCCTCCGGAGTACGAATCGAACGGTTTTGTAGCTTGTCCACCCTTCATACTCCGTTAACCATCACATAACACCAGACTGCACTCCAACAAAACATGCCTTCTGTCTGCAAACAAAAAACTGCCAAGCTCCACTCCAAGGGAGAAAACCACTGATTATTAGACAAACATTTGAAATGCCCTCTGACAAAAGTACAATACAGAAGCATTATGCTTTGGCTCTGTGGCAACAAGTTTCAGATACCGAGGCAAAAAATATTCTCTCAACCAATTAATCAGTGTTATTCTATGAAAGCATATTCTGAATTAACTTCTCCGCAAGATATTGTGGCCCAGCTTGGATTGCGGCACTATAAGAAAGCTAATGCCTGTTTCATGCATCACACACAAGAAGACATGTGAGCTCATGAAATCACAGCCTTTGGGCTAAAGTGATTCTTCCAACAAAAATACTTGCAGTAATACAGGGGCAGGCCACTAT